>KL258611.1:793-23843 GCA_000699545.1 Podiceps cristatus | reverse complement strand
GGACCACGCAGCCGCTCGCTCACCCCTCCTCTCCCCTGTGGGGTGAGGAGGAGAAATGGTCCGGTTACCGTTTGGTGTTAAACCACGACACTGTGAAACCTGCTTTCCCCATTCTCCATCCCTCTCCTACAAACCTGCTTTCCCCTTTTTAAACTGTTGTATGGGACAAGAGTTCTCTGATTCTGGCAAAAGTGTCTGTTTTCAGACACTATCAGACAGACATAGAATGATTTCCATAACTTGCTTAAATCACTGGAACAAAAGCAGACAAGAAAACCAGAGTAAGGGCTCCTGAATTAATTACTACTGTTTCCCATAAAGAACCCCAGGTTTGCCTAAGAAAAGCAGTTTCAGGCTTTAGAGATAAGACAGTCAAGTACAAAATAAAATGGGGAAAAAAAAAAGTAATAAGGAAAAGAAACCAGGGAACTAAAGAGTTGCTGTGCCAAATGCAAAGGATAGACATACTGGATAGGGACAAGTGAGAACAGACAGTGGTCCTCAAACTAAAACTAAACGTGTGTGTGTATATGTGAGTGTGCGCATGTGCATTACTATGCAGAGAGATTAGCGTACACCAACTAAACTCAGTATTTCACCTATACTTCTCTAATACTGTGACACATTACCTGATAGCACATACACAGCTGTTTCAGCCTACAGCTGTATGAATCTAAACAGACATTTAAGGAAGGTACGATCTGACATACTGAGGCTAACAAAAGAGAAGAACAGTAAACTCTTTTCCCGTACTGGGACAAAATGGCAGGTTTCCTTTTTCCCCCATCTTAAAAGATGATAAGTTGAAATTCAGTTAAATTATAAGCTATAAATTCTGCAGTGTTGCATTTTTGAGTGCCTGCATTATTCCATTGTTATAGAAATTAAAGTTTTAAAACAAAACTTCATTTAGAGCTAAAGGAGTTTCATTTTAGAAGCACTGAAACAAGGAAATTTGATTTTTCCATCTTCTCTAAGACAGCATCTGTATCAAAATGAGGAACTAATTCCCTGTCAGCTCCATCTAGACTTGCCAGCTGTGGGAAGATTGCCTAGCTGTACACAGTATGGTACGTATTCCCCATTATATACCTGTGAGGTTAGCATGGACCCTTCCTTTTACAGTTCTGTATTCCCAATTAAAAGATCCCATTTTTAATGCTTCATGCAATGATATATTTGAAATCTCAATCAAGTAAAACTGGTGCAATATTTTCCAACAGTATGTCAGACAGAGAGGAACCATCTTTATTCACCTCAACTGTTTTTAAACCATGAGCCTCAAAAGGATAATTGAAATGTCAGTTATTTGTTTCACTGCTGATCATTACTCAAATATTTTTTGTTGAAATTTGTGTTCCACAGCCAGAGTGACCACTATTGTTTCACAAGTTGGTATGGAAATTCTAGGCAAATTCCAAAAAGGAACAGCTCCACCCTTTCTTTCCCCACCTTCTTGGCCACCTTCTCCTAACAACGCCGCCTTCTAACCTTGCATGGATGTTAAAACAGTCGACCAAATAAGGCAGCTAGGCTGGGTTACAGCTAGTCAGGCAAAAAAGAAAAAAAAAAAATAGTGGTGCTTAGCTTTTGGCTGTATCAATTCCTCAATCTAAGTCAGTACAGAGCTTCATCAACAGGGAGGCTGGGACAACAACAAGGGAGGCGCTGCTGGCTCAAAAGACTCAAAGAACTACTGGGATGGGGTGGTGTATATGCTTGATCATACATACACAACATATGCACGCATGTACATCTCTGCTTCACAGTTCCCATAGCTCCAGCTGAAGCTTCTCAACAAGAACTTCTGGTTTTGTACTCAGGATGTAGATTTTTGTTTTGACAGAAGTAGCCAAAAAAGGAAAGTGTGAAGACAGCTTAAGAGAAATAGTATTCAGTATCAGTAAGAATGGACAGACTGTATTGTGTATATTATACATTTCCCCCCCAACAAAATTCTCTATTTTCAGTGGAACTGCTACAGAGCTCCCCACCTTCCATTCCACTACAGAACTCAATTCCCCACTGCTTCGACTGCCAGGCTGGGAAGGAGAGACATGAGCATGAGGTGTCATACTGCCACTCACCTCACAGAACATGGCTGCCCACAACTTCTGCTAGAGTACGCCAGGACCTGGGGGTGAAGAAGCCAGTAACAGTCCCTTACCCTTCCTCCTCACCAATATCAGCTCAGCTATGGAAACTAAACATTAGTGACAGTAATAAGTCAGAGAGCCACCCCAAGCATCCTGGAATCCTCCTATTCTCTTAATCATGGGGAGAATCCAATTGCCCTTCCCCCTCACAACCCATCCTACACCTAGCCTAGCCATTCACTTTGCAGCTCTAGGCCCTGCTAAGGGCCCAGGCAGCTTGTAACCATCAGCAGTGAGAATAAACCCAGTTACCTTCTCTTCCTCTTCTGCCTTGGGGGAGTAAGGTAGGGAATTTAATTTGCAGAAGCTGCTGAAAAGTGTCAAGGGGACACTGTACAAATTAGATTATTTCTGTTGTGTATACTATATATGCATATGTGTATATATGTATCTATGTAAATATATATACTCATAATAAAGACTGTTATTTGAAACAGTTTCTGCTATTCTTTCATAATGTGTCTGCCTCTGAGAGCACATCAAAGGCTTCAGTTTTATATTCAGAGAGATTTATTTAGTGCATGATATATAACAAGCTATATTGAAAAGGCAAAAATATTAATTCTAGCTGATCATTCTTGCCTGCCATATTTCCCATGGTTTAGGATTCAAGCAGTCAGTGATCCTCAACTTGACCTGACCAATGGCTCTGTGTGTGTATCTGACAGGATTCCAGATTGCTTCCAACAAGCTACACACACTGGTTTGTGGAGAATCCATTGAATACGGTGTGGTTGATACCAGAGATGTTCGTAAATCGCCTGTACTTCTACAGAGAAAACAAGCTAGAAAAATAAGACCAGATTTGGGTTTGGTTTTGGTTGGTTTTTTGTTTTGTGGTGGTGGTGGTGGTTTTTTTTTTGTTTTTTGTTTTTTTTGGTTTTTTTTTGGGGGGGGGTAGTTTTTAATTTTACAATTGTAACCTACTGAGAGACAAAAGAGGCAGCTTTGGTCCTGTGCAAATGCAATATTACAGAATCAGTAGTATGAAGGAAAAATATCCTCAGGTAGGGTAAGGAAAGGAAGAGATTCTTGAAATAAGCCATTTCCACGTCATTGACAAAACAATTCAAAGACTCGAAGAGACGACCTTTGTATTCAGGGAGCGTAGGCAGCTGCCCACAATAAAACATAAACGTTTCTCAGAAATACAGCTACGTGATTAGTTCAGTCAACTCAGGCTGGAAGACCAAGACCACACAAAGGGATGTTTGTCTGGGATTCAAGCTCAAAACCCCTTGCTTACAGTAATGACAAAAGACAACATTTTAAAGAAGATACCCTCACTCTCCCTATGCAGTTCAGCTCTGGGGCCCCCAACACAAGAGGGACGGGGACCTGTTGGAGCGAGACCAGAGGAGGACCATGAAGATGCTCATAGGGCTGGAGCACCTCTCCTATGAAGACAGGTCATTCAGCCTGGAGAAGAGAAGGCTCCAGGGGGACCTTCTCGCAGCCTTCCAGTACCTAAAGGGGCCTACACGGAAGCTGGAGAGGGACTTTTGGCAATGGCATGTAGTGATAGGACAAGGGGTAATGGCTTTAAACTGAGAGTAGATTTAGATTAGATATTAGGAAGAAATTCTTCACTCTGAGGGTGGTGAGGCCCTGGCACAGGTTGCCCAGAGAAGCTGTGGCTGCCCCATCCCTGGAAGTGTTCAAGGCCAGGTTGGACGGGGCTCTGAGAAACCTGCTCTAGTGGAAAGTGACCTTGCCCATGGCAGAGGGGTTGGCACTAGATGATCTTTAAGGTCCCTTCCAACCCAAACCATTTGATGATTCTATGCAGTGAGCCTGTCCAATCATCACTGACATGATAGTACTGAGTAGGATTTGCACCATGGTGGTAGGGAAAAGTTACATTTCTCAAACCGTCAAAGGAAGGAGGAAAGAAGGACAACAAGGAATCTTTCAGGAAGCAGAGTAAACATATCTGAAGGCCATATTTAAGTTAGTCTAATTTTACTTTTTTTTTTTTTTTTTTTTAACTGAAATTTTAAAGCATGTTAGAGGGAATCCTGTGCAAATGCTGCACACTACTTCAACAGCAGCAACAAACCCACCACAGTGGACTGTACCATTTGCTATACTAGGTCTACCGAATGGAGTCTGTGACCTTTATATATCAAATAGCTAAGGGAAACAGAGAAAAGCAAAATTAAGTAAGTAAAATTACCAGACTTAAAGTGATTCAAAAGAGCAAATGCTAAGGCAGTGCTAATCCATTGCTACAGTAAAACTCTTTGGGTTTAGTATGGATATCTCCACTACCACTGCACCGAATGCCCTCAGTTAAAAGTGTCATTAAATATCAAGTTCTTGTAGAATTAAGGCAGGTTGTGCCATTATGCCTTTTAGCACACTGTTAAACTCACAATTCTTCCCTTCCGCTTCTGTGTTTATATCACACTTGAAAGACTTAAACCATCAGCGTGTGCCACACTTCTCTCAGTCTTCCCTTCCTGTTCCCAAACCCCTAATACCTATCCGACCATTGTCAGATAAAGCTCTGATAAAGGACCAGCTCAAGGCCACAGCACAGACACTGAGACTGTCCTTGCCCCTTAGAACAGGTATCGCCAAGAAACACAGCAACCTCAACTCCCTTTCAGCCACTAGAGCACCTGACTGACAGAAGCTAAGACCCAAGGATTCAGAGTACGATTAGCATGTTAAGGTGAGTATATATGCACATCCATGAAGTCAGGCCTGATAGAAATTTGTGAGACAGCATATTTGTGTATTCACTCATGCATATCTACATGCAAGCTGTCCTTAGCTTATTCTCTGAAATGGGCTTCTAAAATCCCATTAATCTCCAGCAAAAGCAAAACTCTATATGTGAAAAATTCCTATACTCCTATCTTCTTGGCTAGATAAAAGGAAATTTTCACAAATTTTGCAGTGTCATTGCAAAATGCAGACGACTTAAAAGTTTTCACCAAGTGCGAAATAAAGGGTTTATTATGTCTCCATCAATGGGGATCACACAAAATGTCAAACTCCTATCCATCCCTCTCCTCTCTTTCTTCTCAGTCCTCCTGCCTGCCCCCCCTTCTCTTTCACTCCCTTCTTAACCCCTCCTTGGCTCCTCTCTCAGCTCCCACTGTCCCAGACAGAGCAGCTAAAGACATTAGCTGACAGACACAAAAGGCGGCAGAAATCAAATAAAAGGCAAACGCAGCAGCCGCAGGTCAGCCTTGTATAAATATTTATGCTGGAGGAAGGCTCAGTGCCTGAGTAATGACCTTGTGGCTGGTATTAATAGAGATAATGTGAGTCTGTAAAGACATGCTGCCAGAGAGAGGGAGAATTTGGAGGGTTATAAATCTCTACGTCAGGCTGCAATGCTAGCTGACCTTTACACTGCTCTCTCTCCTGCCTTCCATCTTTCTTTTTCTTTCTTTCAGTAAGAGAGAGAGTGGTAGAGCACATTAGCAAGGGGAGGAGTCCCAAAATCCAAACCATTCGCACAGAACAACTTGGGTGCAAGTCAGAATTCTCTCAGCAACAAAAATGAGAGCAATGAATCCAATACATGCACATGTCTACCTACATGGCACGTGCAGATCTGCCCAGACTCCCTCACGCACACACCTACGTGTAGCTCACAAATCATGGTCAGAAGCATACGTTTACACTTTCTATGACTTGTCTGAATGCATGCATCTATGTAAATATACATATATACAGAAACACTCAGGTACCACATACATATATGCTCACAAAATAATATGGACACTCTCATACATATATAATATGCAGGGCAGAAGGGGGAGCAGTAAAGAGCAGCTTTAATGAAAATTAAGGCTAGACTGAAAGGTATAGAAGTCTCTTCTGAGTTTCTGCCACATACAGACCTGCAATAGGAGGTTTCAGGAGCTAAGGCTGTAACAGTCTCATTTCCAAGAGCAGATGAGTGTCCCAAACATCTCTGCAGAGAACTAAAGCAGCTACGGATTCTTCACTGAAGTGTATTCAGCAATGGTAGCACCTGGGAACACAGGCCCTAGTATGAGGAGGGCCTTTGTTCATGATACTGAGAGCTTAAGCCACTTCCCACATTGAGGGTGGAAGATAAGAAAGTAAATCTTAAGACAGAGTGGGCCCTGGTGCCAGGGGCTGTACGACTGCAGCAGAAACAGACCACAAGCCATTAAGTATGGCTGGTGATGGGGGTACTGATGAAGCAAAAACACCCCAAAAGCCATTAAGTATGGCTGTTGATGGTGTTACTGAACGTCAGCATCCACAAGTTGCACTGACAGCTCCTATCCTGAATTCAAAGATGAAAAGGAATTGAAAGACACACACGTGCAGGACTGTGCTGAAAATCTGATCGTAGCAGGTCTATCAAGCCAATCTAGAGCTGATTATTGCAGCAGCAGAAAAAAGAGAGGTAGGAGCAAGGTTTTCATCCCAGACACAGTACATCAACATTAAGCACTGCTGTCCCTTAATAAAAGTTACTCCTACTGCCACCAAAATTCTAGTGGAAATCTCCAAATTATTATAAAGTGACTAGGACTGAGATCTGAAACAGCCACAACAATTCCCTCTTGGGTGAGCATTACTGGGATACTAGTCTTGAGTCCCTAGAAGGTTAACCCTTTGGCTTTCATCATGTTATCATGTCATCTGTGCTTTAGTCAGGCATCCAGAAATGCACACTACAGAAAACAGCAGCATTCAAGCTAAAATTCAGGGGCTAAAAGATCGAAGAGAGAAAATAACAATTTTGTGGCTTTTGCTGGCTTTCCTCTGTAACACTTGAGTAAAAAGAAAGCGAGAAACCACAGCAAATGTGCATAAAGTTCCATTTGGTAGGCACTTAGTCTTTAATACAGGATTTATGCCTCTTGATATTTTTCTTCTGGGGAAAAAAACAAACCAAAACAAAACAGCCAAGCCTATTAATATTTGATGGAAAAGTCACTTGGTAGAAACAGATTTCCACAATCTTTTAAATTCAAACGTCTAAATGACAACTTTGTTATTTTATTCCACACTGACTCAGAGTTGGACCAGGGTTTTGCTGGGTCATGTACAAAATAAGATACACAAAGTCCGAAGTGAGGATAGCGGGGATAGCCCATGCAATGCTGTTAGCGTGGAGCCTGGCAGCTAGAAACCTTTGAGACTCACCACTACTACTGGACAAAGAGACTGGATTTTGTAACGTCATTCTGAGACCCAGCAGGTATCAGCCGCCTGAGAAAATGTTTCAAGTTGAGGACAGGCTGAAGAGATGGTGCTGACTGCATGAGAGAGACAAAAGGCGGCAGACAGAACCATAGGAGGCTCCCTGTGGGTAGGCAATAGAACCAGAATTAGTTTGGCACAGGGTTCATTTGAGAACATTGAAGAATTACTGCTAACGTTACTGACAACATTTCTGCCACCAGCATCACTTGATCCTGGTTTTATCATATCTGCGACATGAGTATTTGCCTCAATCCCTATATGAGCCACTTCTAGGACTCTTTCCTTGGGTTTCTGTTCATTTCTGTTCTAATGATTTTCATCATTGCTGCACTACATACAGAAATCTTAAGCTACCATGGCAGAATAGTGTTAACAGGTACCCAGAATATAAAACCCCAAACTGTTATGAAGTGTCTCTCTCTGCCTCTTTTTTAATAAAGCCACAGTATCAGAATCCGCAAATGGGCAGTCTTTCTGTTCTGCATTTCATTCTACCTGAGCTTCATTCAAAGTTTTACATTAAAAACAACAATCAGTTCCAACAATCTCTTCCTTTTTGAAAGGATAATACGTTACCAAATTCTTGATCCGTATTTCACCATTTGCATCATTTGGGATCCTGACTTTTGCCCCTACAAGGCATTAGTTCCATGTATGACTTGTTTTGATGTTTGAGCTATGCTGCGACTACCCTGCAGGCCAGAATTTGCAAGATCTTCCTGAATACATGCAGACATTCCTGGCCCAAGGATATTTCAAGAAGTTACTACCTACATAGATGTCTGTGAAAGATCTGATTCTTCGGTTGGTTTATAATATACAGTTAATGCCTAATTAGCTCATTCATGGATAATTCATGATTAGTTATTAACAAAAGCAAGAACAAACAAGAGCTATATGTTAAAGCTCTTAAATCATGGAACTAAACATGTCATACAAAAAGGAGAATGCATGATTTATTCAGGAAGGCAAACGTGGAGCCAGGCGACCACTAGGCAGCACAAAGCATCTCCACTCCAAGAAACTAAGCTTGTCAATCACCTGAGACATACAGAAGTAAATGCCCGATTAACAGGCTAGTGTGTACAGCAGCTTTAGAAGAAGATAAAGGTTTGTAGCTTAATTCTGTCTCTTCTGAATAGATCACCATTGAAGAGAATGGGATTGTAATGGAAAAAGAGTGGCCCCAAGATATTTTGACCGAGAGGCTGACACACCAGAAGATCTTAACGGATAGTTAAGGGACTCTATACTCAGAAGCCCTTACCTATGTTTTTTGGTCTGAAAAGGAGCCAGATGTCATCAATAAACTCTGCTACACACTAGTTTTGTGTGCAGCAAGATAAAGACACAAACACATCATCCAGGGACAAGGAGCATCAGTGGGTACAGAATCACCTCCAAACGTTAGATTCCTCTCAGCAACATTGTTGCCCTGTATAAATAATTCCAAGTTAATTATAGCAGAGATAGGAAAGATATCTCATGACAGAGGATCATCCCTTATATTATACAAGTATTCTATGCAAACTGGAAGAGTTCCAAGAGGAATTTTATGAGCTCAACTCCACACCATCTCAAAGTTTGAGGTAAGTGTCACTCAAACGCATGTTTGAATTATTCTGCAGCTAATTCAAGTCAAGATCTAAGCAGCGGAACAAAGCTCTCCTGAGCATGTTTCATCATTTCTGAACCACACTTTTATTTGGACACAGAAGTTTTATTCATTTTTTGGGATGGATGTTTGAGTAAGTATTGCTGATATTCCTTCTCTAGTCCAGAGCTATTTGCAAAAGAACTTTTCCTCAAGCAAAAAACCCATCCCTGAAGACCAAGAAAGGTTTCTCCAGCAAATTTAGGTATCTGCTATATATCTCAGAACCATTAACATTTTTTTTTTCTATAAAATTCCAGGAAGTAGAAACACCATAGTATTCCAGTGACCCACTAGAGAACACAAATACAAGCACAAAGCCCCCAAGCAAAGAGAAACCAGATGAAACTATACAAGGCTACTCCTATTGGCAGAAACATCTCCATATAAAGTGGTTGCTGAGCAATTTCAAACAATGAATGCATTCCTAAAATATGTCTGCTCGTGCATAATTCATGAACAGAAACAAGCACTAAATCCATTGGATAAATTGTGGACTATGAATCGTTTGCCCTGCTCTAATTATAATTCCATTTCAGCCTACTAATGGTACCATAAACCATTTGAGTTTCACCCTTGTGGTTTATTGCCTCATTAGCTCTCCTTTGAAGTAATTAATGCTTTGTCAATTTACCTGAGTAGAGCTCCCATGGTGGCTATGGGTCAGATCCAACAAACTCTATGCACCCAGCAGACCTGGAACTTCTGCTCAAGTTGACAACTTCAGGCTCTTTGGGACTGAGGCTTTCTATTTTCTTGTCCATACAACACCTACCATAACAGGCCATACCTACCTACATCATTGACTACATTTTTTTTTAATGCTACAATAAAATGGGCTTAAATCTAGATATGGATTACTACATCTATAGGACAACAACAGGATTAATTATTGGGGGGAGGAGTGTCATGTTTCAGCCAGCACTTTGCAGTGGTATGATTGTTTTCTCTCATAAACCCTCTCACATAAACAATAGGCAGTAGATCTTGGATTGGTTTGCCTAACGTTAATACTATAAGCTTAGCTTCACTGAAAAAAAAGGTTGTCTTTTTACCTATTCCTCTCTCCTACTCAGCTAGCCAGAGCACTCCCTATTTTGGCTAACAGAGGGGAATCCCAGGCTTGGGCATAAAACATACTTTTGAAAACTTAGCAAGCTCCACGGTTGGATTCAAACTGGACCACACGTGAGAAATTCAATAAACATCATTTGTCAGAAGCCTTTGTCGGCTCACAGCTGTATTTATTTATAGGCTCCCTTGTTATTTATAGATCCTTGTGCTCTATATAAAAGCTTTGCAAAGAAAAAGTGGTCATGATGTAGGGGGAAGGGAAGGCTAAGTGTTCTATTGCTTATACCAACACCAGAGTCTCTGTTCTAAGGAGAACAAACAGCTGAGTGTCTACTTCATTTCCCATACCCTTCATTTGGACAGTGGAGCAAATAATTGTCAAGACCTAGTCAAGCTACTTCCAATTTAGTTACAAAAAACATTTTAAAAACTACACTGGTTTAGTTCTCCAAACTTGGCATGCTGTGGACTCTTGCTAAAGTTAAACGACTTCTGTAGTTGGTAAGTACTACAGGATCGCCTCATCCAACACGCAGAAACTTCTGTACCACAACCATCTCCCTGCCATTGAGTTTACCAAACCTTCCATCAGGCAATATTAAGGATGCAAAGCTCAGCTGAGTTCATCATGCTATGAAGGGCAAAGTAGCACAGGTCTACACCCTCTGCTTATTACCTGTTTCATATCAGATCCTTGGATTCAAGTTTTCAAATGCACTGTCAATGGATCCCCTCTAAATGTTGAAAGTCTCCATTACTCTCACTTCTAGGATAATTTAATATTTTGTTGCATCATTGTGTGTTTATTACACCTACTAGAGCTTAAAATTACAGAAAAATTCAAACCTACTGAATCTCCTAATTAGAATTGATGCTACTTAGATTAGTGCACTCTGAATTTTAGAATGAGATTATAAATTCCTTGACCTGAGGGTTTCATTCTCCCTGTTAAATTGGAATCCAGATTAGAATACCTGAGTTTCAACTTCAAACACTTTTTCTTTTTTTCTTTTTTTTTTTTTTTTTTTTTTTTTTTTTAGTTTTAGAGGATGTTTTAATGAAGGACTAGTATTTAGTTCTGTTGAGAAGGGTTTGCTTGTTTATTTTTAATGGGGTGACCAGAGTATTAATTGAAAGTAAGTAGAACTGGTAGAATACATTTAAAATGTATCCATTTCAAACAACATTTCAGGCTCCTAAATTCACAAGTGAGAAACAGCTAGTAAGGATGGTAACAAGAAATAAGAAGAAATAAGGACCTATGTACACACAGTATATCTTCACTTGAATTCTTGCTAAGCACATTCATTTCCCTTACCAACTCGGACCAGCTACAGTGGATCAGATCAACCACATACAATTCTGAAAAAAATCAGGAAGTTTCAAACACCTTTGCTATAAAAGGTGGTAGACAGCAGAGTTTAAGTAAAGCAGAAGCACAAATAAATATTCTGTTGAACTTCTTATTAGGACTTTATATGACACTCAAATTATATCTCCAAAAGTGAACCTGTAAGTTCTATCTGATTGAGATTTTTTTAAAACATCAAAAAGAAACATTTATGATGTTCAAAGACTGACCACTTGTTTGAAAGAGAGAAGGTCCAAAATGCTATTAGAGTTCTTGGTATACTCCAGGGATGTTCTGACTTTTTTTTCAAGTTGTAATCTCTTATTAGAGAGACCGAGGTTTTGAAGCAGCAGTATCATATGTTCAATTGCTAGACTGACAAAAAAAGCATATTGGACAATCAAGAAGCCAAAAAGAGAACAGGCAATAAGTACTTAGCAAGAATTTATAAGTACTTTAGGAAGCATTTCTTTACAGAGAGGGTGGTCAAACACTGGAACAGGCTTCCTAAAGAGAGATGGTCAATGCCCCATGCCTGTCAGTGTTTCAAAGGCTTTTGGACGATGCCCTTAATCACATGCTTTAACTTTGGTTCAGCCCTTGTCAGCCCTGAAGTGGTCAGGCAGTTGGACTAGACGATCATTTTAAGTCCCTTCCGACTGAAATATTCTATGCTACTTGCAAAATGTATGTACAGAAGTGCTCACTCACAAAATCCAGAAGACTGCTTACAGATGGCTGGGAAGGTCATATATATGACAACTCAGACCAGTCAGTCGGGTTTTGAAATGGAAAGGATTAATAAACTTCACTGTCAGAAAAATCTGACTTTGCACAGTAACGGAACTTTCCAGTACATGAAACCATAAAAAATAACAGCAATTGATGGTGAAGCCCCAAATGTTTCTATTCTGATGCTGCATGGGTTAATATTATATTTAAAGGACAATTATGCCCTCTCCACCCAGTGGGCACATCTATATCTAAATATGAAATTTTAGATTTCTCACATTAAGGTTAGATATTTCAACTACTGTATAAATTGACCTTATGCAGCAACAGGGATGTTACTAAGGTTTGTCCCATCAGTGCTGTCATTATTTCTGTATTTCCATAGAAATGAACACATTTCAAAACAGCAAGAAGTTTACAAAAACTTAAAACAAGGAGATCAAAGAGGAGAAAAAAATCAGCTATTAGACTGAGACAGTGAAACATAAGCAGAATTTAATGCCTGTTTTTCTGGAGTATCTGTATGATTGGTTCCACCACACATGACTAATGCAGTGTCTTTAACAGTAATGAATTCTATCCTACCACACGTGATACGTAAGATACAGAGAAGTCCAGTGATTTAGAATGGAATAGTCTACTCAAAGAATACAGAGAGAAACAAAGAGGAATGACAGAAACCTAACACCTATTTGGGGTCTGAACTACTTTGCTACTGAATTGTCATTTCTCTCTGTTGGTTCAAAGAAAATCTTGACAGTAAGAAACCCAAAGTGACATTTTTTAACTACTGGTGTGTGTGTGTGTGTGTGTGTGTAGAGGGGAGAAAGGAAAGAAAATAGACATATACCTGGTCATTTTTTTCCCAGCACAATACTCGCCATATTATATAAACCACAGAAAGATCTACCAAACATTTAGAGGTAGCTTAAAAAGGGAATTTCCCAGACCTTCTCTTTACAACACACCACAAAGAAAGATAGGGGCCCCAAAAAATAAATTCTAACTTATGTATACACACACACACTCCATGCACAGTATTTAATTCTGCACACCCACAAAGAATACTTAATACTTTATAGTTCTTTACTTCAAAGAGTTGGATTCAGGGTACAAATCAACACAGCCTTATTATAGCTCCATTAACAACAAATCATACCTGCTAAGGAACCAACCCATTAATTAATCAAATTCATTTGGGGTTTCCACTAAAGATTATGTAGTAGCTTGAAAAATGAGGAAGACACAATAAAACAACCACATAGTTGTCATTCCCTCACCAAGTGTTTTAAATGCTGGATGTCCTCCTCCTTATGTTTGTTTCTTAAGTATAGAAGCTATAACAGGAAGAATATTCTTAAATAGAAAAAACTCTAGCTCAAGACACACTCCTCAATCTGTACTTTGTAGGATCAATGAGAAAGTAGAGACTGTATTTTATGTTATTTGTACCCAGAGGATCATATTTGGTGAAGAAATTCTGAAGTTACAGAACAAGAAAATCTTTTACACTCATCAATAGATGTATCATTTCTACTAGGCTGGTGGCGTGCAGTGTAACATTGTTGCCTTGCCTGCACACTGTTCCTGTTTGAGAAGTCATTACCCTTAAAGCAGATGCTGATTGCCCTCAAAAAAGAAAATTTGGAAAAGACGCTGCAGTTGGAAATACATTAATCTCAAAATCTAGCTGGGCTCTCAGTGAGGTACACAGTAACCTCAGCTACCAGTGGGTAAAGCTGCTCCTGTGAGCCAGATTCTGCTATCAGTCTCGTGTAAATCCACGGCAACTCCACTGCAGTAACTGGCAATATTCCAGATGTATCCTAATGGGACAAAGATCACAGAACTGCCTTCTGCTAAGAAACTGTTTTGGCTTACTTTATATACATCCCATTCAATCTGAATTACATCTCCCTGCCATTCCCTTCCTATTAGGCTGATTTCCATGAAAGTGTAATCTTTGTTCCTTAAGGATTATGGATTTCTCTTTGGCCAAAATATGTCAAGCCTTGTTCTTCTGGAAACTTAGTGGCAGTTCCTGCATTCCCCACTGCCCGTATCCCTCGGCAGAAATTGGCAGCAATACACAAACATTCTTTGGTTGGGATGTGGGAGGGTAGGAGCACTGTTTGAAGAAATACTGGCTGGTAAACCTTGATGTTATTTTTGGCAGGTGTGCATTTTGCTGAAACAAAAGGCTTAAGCAGGCTCTGCTGGAGCAGCATGGCCCATGATGTTACATGGTAAGTGAAATATCAGAAGGCCTTGGTATGTTTGTTCAACAGTAGAAAGGACTCATTTTACATCTGGGCTTGCAAACAGCATGACAAAGTTCTGCGTGAAGGGTTCTAAAGTAAAGACACACATTTCTTCCATGAATTACTGAATCTAAGACATTCGCAGTGATGTCCAACAGAAAGGGAATACCTGATACACTCAGGGAATACTGATGCAATCTTACCAATGGGGCTATCTCACTTCAACATCCTAGTTTACATACACTGCTACAAATCCCATGTAATACCCACATTCTCTACAGTACAAATGCTGCTCCCAGACTGGACCTTTGAGAGTAAGTGTGGCCCTTTCCATCACTAACTTCCAGCAGCTTCCCAGCATGACTCTTTACACAAGCTTAAGCATCCAGAGAATTAAGAACTGCCCCTTCCTATATTTGCAAAACTGATGTGTAAATTCACAATTATAGGAATTTGAAAGTCAGTTACAGGCACTGAAAACTAAAGAGACAAATAAACAAACAAAAAACAACCAGTAACTCTGGATCCTGAAAAGAACAAAGTGCTGACTATTTTTATTTGCCTTCTCCTTTCTCAGCCATCATCATACTTAGGAAACACACTTCCAGGCTATTCTCTACAATGATGAAGACTAGAAATTTGACCCTTTAGTTAATGATAAGGTTTTAATGAAATTCCAGAACATGACACACCCCAAATACTGAGAGATTTCATAACACTGAGGCAAATGCAAATCCAACATCACCTTTTCTTGTCAAGCCAGAAAAGATGACAGTAGCTCATGTGGACTTAGTTTTATTTGGTCTGCATACCCTGCAGGGCAATTAAATCATTCATTTTGCAGACTGAACACCGCATAAAACCTATACACAAGACAGATTCACAACTGAAATTACATGAACGTTATATACTGAAAGATCTGAGCTTGGGGCTTCAGCAGCAATCTTGTTACTGAACTTTGTCTTCTTCTCACTTAAATTACTGGTAGGAAAAGAAGAAAGAAAACAGGACAAGAATGCAAGAGGAGCTGGAAAGAAATGCATTACGATGGATGGTATTGCTGTACTACTGTTTCCACCAAGAGCTGTTGTCTGTACTCTACCCCACCAGGGGAATTAAACAGCTTCGATAAGGAAGTGAGTAAGTCTCCAGTGGCAATTACAAAACCAAAAGGGGGCAGAAGGCAACAGCGAGAGCTCAAGCTGTAAATTTAAGTTGCATGCAGCTGCCAATGGATTTTTAATGACCCTCAAGGAAGTGGCCACTGTTTGAGGTCATCCTTTAATGATAGCAATTGCTAGTCATCAGTGTACTTGGTCACAAGTTTGCTGTCAGATAAACTTCCCCCCCCTTGCAGAGAGGTAGGGGATGGATACCCAGAGACTACGTACATGTCAGTTATCTGGAACATCACACGCTGTTACAAATTCTGCAGACATGAATATTAGTTTTATGGACCTCCTTACCTTGTGCTAATCACATTTTGGGTCTCCAATACTATCAACTTGCCCAATTTCAAGCCTCATCTATCACTGAAAAGTAACAGCAAAAAGTCCATGTAATTAGGTAGAATAATTCAATGGGGAAAAATATACAAACAAGAAGGGAGTATAAGACAAACAGCAAAATCTTCTGTTTGGAAGGAAAACATTGCTAACAGGAATCTCTCACCTTTCTTTGTCTCAGTCATAGCTTCTGTTGCCTCTGTATCCACATACCCCTCGACCAGCATGAGATATTTTGACCTTCCCTATGCCTACTTCCAAATGACTTTATGAGGCATAGAGACTGCTGTTAATTGCACTTTTTGAAATTCTAGGAAGCACAGGAATTGCCATTCATGTCTAACTATTACCTGAGTAAAACAAACCTTTTGTGGGCAGACGTGAAATACCAACCCTCATGAAATATTCATAATAATCCTTTATTATCACAAATGGTACAGCACATCTGTTGATAAGGATCAGGTCATTGGAACAGAGCAGAGGAAGCATGTCTCTTGGGACGCTAAGAGGTGGTTCTGCAACTGTTAGAAGAAATGAGAGAGGAACAACACAACCAGCAACTCTCTTGGCACACCTTGACTTTAACCTCTGCTAGCGTGTTTGCTCTGCCAGAGGCAAGGTGGCAATCATACTGTTTCCTTACCTTGCAGGGGTGTTAGACTAGTTAGTTAATGTCTTCATAGTACAAAGTAAATGCTGATTATTATTATTGGCGTATTATGTACTACCAAGTCTCTCTGCTCAGTAGGATAGGTAACGCTAAGCGGAAAATTGCAAATGTAACAGCTAAAAGCTTATTCACTTTACAAGTTACCTCAATGTTTTTCTTTTCAGCTGTCAAACTGCTTTATAAGAAGCAGTTCAGCTAAGCAACCCTCACCCTTTACAATTTGGTTTTGTTTGCTTCCTAACCTGGAAACGGGTGTCTCTTGTCTTTATTTCATTTCCAAGTCAAGCCTGAAAAGAAAAATGCTTGTAGAAAAATCCTATAATTACTGTATCTGATTTTCATTTGAACTTTGATTCTTTTGTATGGCACCAACAACTTTCCAAATTCAATGAAACTAACGTAATTACAATTTATACGGAAGAATGAGTGGGAAAGTTTCTGAAGGGCACATATATGATAGACTGCATGTCCGTAAGAGAAATAACGTACTTACAGGATTGATACACAGTCATTGGAACTGTAATATATGAACCAGCTTTCCTGAAGGACCCCGCCTCCATTTGGGCAGTAAAATAAGTGGCTAGATTTTCAAAACTCCCTAGCTTCCACCATGCTGAGCAATTTTGATTTTCTGGCCATAAAAATGTCTCAGTGAGAACTGCTGGGTGCCAAGCACTTTTGGAAATCTGGGCTCAATTGTGGGCTCTGAGCATTTAAGAAACCACTAGCTCCAAACGTAAATAGCTTTGTACGAAGCAACGGGTAAGAGCCATATAAGAAGTATACATGTGTCTCAAAGTATGTACGTTTTCTTAGTTTCCCTTAAACACTAATCTGCATCCTCCTCCTACACGTTACCATGTAAAAAGACATAATCATGCTGCAAATCTTACTCCTGAAATAAAAACTAATGTCAAAATTAAGCTAAAATGTGTCCTAAATACTTTCTG
Organism: Podiceps cristatus; assembly: GCA_000699545.1. Classification (NCBI taxonomy): domain Eukaryota; kingdom Metazoa; phylum Chordata; class Aves; order Podicipediformes; family Podicipedidae; genus Podiceps; species Podiceps cristatus. Next base: position 6,285 of record KL258611.1, on the reverse strand, counting down.
CTTCAATGCAGAGTCTCTCAGGAAAACTATGATGATGCTCCTTAATAATGTTCTGTCTTCATCTAAATGATGCAGGATGGTGCCAGCAGAGGATAAACTTAATTATCGTGCCAGGAGGAGCCATAAAGTCATTAAGAGCTAGATTATGACGGACAGAGTTCATCACACATCTGAAAGAGAAACCTTTCCAATCCCACTGGAAAAACAAATACATAAGAAAGGAATAATATGACTGGAAACAACAAACACCCACATCTAACTCATAGCAGTGAGTGCATGTTTACGTGATAACACCAAGACACCACCATTGCTCTTTTTAGCTATCATAAGACTGTGCTTGGATTTGCTTTGCAGACAAAGCTACCTGGTTGTTTCAGATACCAACTCACCACCGACCGCCTTCTCTGAACAGATCAGGTAATGCCAATCGTTTCAGTGTTGACATTTAAAAACTGTCTTTGCGAATCACCACTCCTTCACTCCCCTCTGCGAGTCCCAGGAATCACACCACAGCTTGCTGCTTAATGCTGTTCAGAGAGACTTTGCAGAACACTGCTGTTTTGAAGCTAATTTACTTTTCATGGAGTATGTCCCTCACTGATACCTTAAACTGGAGGATTATGCATCCTAGTAGTCCTGAAAAACAGGCTGAACAGTTCATAAGACCACTCTGACCAGCAGTGCTTCTTGGAGACCACTAGTATAGCCTGATCCCCAGAAAAGAACCAATCACAGAGTCATATCAGCAGTAATTACTACCATTTTGCTCCACTCTCCACAAACACATTTTCTGCTAGAAAAGCTGTGTTTGTGAGTAGGGAAAATGTTACAAAGAATTGCACTCCTATGTCTGTACAAGTGCTTGTTCTGTCAGCGTACATGTAGCCTTTACTGATAAGGCTCTTATGACAGTGAGATACTTAACCAAAATGGAACAGAGAAAGTATCATCTAGATGACCAACTGCATAAAAAAACATGAGTACTCAAGGAAAAGTGTCTGAAAACTGTAAATAACATGCAAGCTGAAATATATTCATATGCAAGGCTTTTTAAGTATTTTTCAATGACAGGTATAATTATATAAATGCTTATGGAATATTTATAAACAACATTTGCCAGCATTATGTCATCATTTTTCTTAAAAATAGTTTTTCCAGCTCAATTTGCAGCTATACTACAATAATGTTGCACCTAACTCCATCACCTTTAATAGTTTAGAGAAAAGTGAACAAATACCAACAGATTCAGAAAGCTTCAAGGTAAACAGCTACAGTCACGTTATGAAGAGGATACTTTCAACTAATCCTACGCGCCAGTCACTTTCATTTTGTACAAAAAGGGAGTTCGAACTGTTGCTCAGTGCCCCAAGGGACTTTGCAGCTTTGTACAGATGCTGCTAATCTCAATGGTCAGACCAGAATCACAAAAAGAAATCAAACGCCCCACACAGACAGAGCTTCATTAAACATTAAATTAAACCGGCATTAATTAGAAAAGCATTGGTTAGTAATTTAATGAGAAAGATGGACACACAGAAAAGAAGGTAAAACAGGAAGAAAAAGAAAAAGACGAGTGTCAAAAGAAAGTAAGAGTGGCATAAAACATTTTCTTCAATTGCTTTTCATGCTCTTCAGAAGGGAATACACAATTCAATGAAGTAACATTTGAACAAAGAGGGTATTTTTGTTCCAATAAACGCTTCGTTTCCCTCAAATCTGGATGGCAATGCTTCCTCTTTCAAAAGTGCCTCCTATTGATTCATAATAGCTAATCCCCTCATTTTTAGGTGACTTTGTGGAAGGGGGGGGAAAATCAGGAAAAAGGTTTTTGTTTCTTATTTTGCTTCCCTCACTGTTCTCCAAAAGCTTATGAAAAGTACATTCTTACCTGTAACAGGACTTCCAACAACTGCAATTTAAATGTGTTAATGGAAATGCTGGGGGGAAAAAAAAAAAAAAAAAAAAAGAAAAAAAAAAAGAAACTTTTACACGTGTGACTTTCTAAATTAAAACAATGAAACTTCTGTTGTGAAAGCTTTGGCGAAGGTTTGTTTGCTCTCCTCTCCTCCACCCTCAAGCCCCCTGCCTCTCCTGCTCTTCAGGTGCTTAAGAAATCAAGTGGCTGTTTTGTGCTTCAATGTAGTAGGTCGTAATGCAAATGGATCAGAGAGTACAGATTATGCCCCTTAGGCCTTTACAAGCCAAAACAATTTTTCCTTTTTAACTGTATAAACCAAATATTTCTTCAAAGCACAACTATTATTAAGCTACACCAAACCCCTCTCATCTGTATCAGTCAGAAAATAACACTCATATGCCAGAAGAGGATTGGTGCACTCCCACTCACCAGCTTTAATTAGGATGAGGAAACTGTCTGAAGTTCAAGTGTGCAAAGCATTTGGAAATTTTCTCTTACTAATGTCGTAAACTGTTCACTGTAAGGTCTGTTGGACAGAAAGGGCTCCTAGACAGCAACATGCACTTACGTGCAGAGTGACTCTGCAATGAAACCGAACGTGCTCCACAATCAATTGCAAGCATGCGCAGTCTGGCTAGAATGTTAGGCTTACTGTGCCTGCTCAGATCAACCGTATATCCTACACGTGAGTACGACGCAGCAGCTGCATCTCTGATACCTGTGAACATTCAGCAACCACAGCAAAACTAGAATTCCAGCAAGGCTGTTGAATGTCAGGAAATCCTGGACAAAGAGGCAGAGCACAAAGTTCCTTTCTATTTATAAACAAAATTTCTGGACAAATATATGACAGATATATGGTAGCCCACACTTATAGTTACATGCCACAGATTACAAATGATCACCACTTTGAAAAAAAGGAGCACTCGGCAACCTAGGACTAGATGGCCCTTGTATACTGTTTTGTCAAAAGTAAACCTACTTGCATTCTGCTCCATTTGCACAAATGGACAGATTTTCAGAACGGCTGAGCTGCCATTTAGGCTCCAGAGCGACTACACAGATTTCTGGACTGAGCTAAACCCATCTGATGCATCCTGGATAGAAAAAAATATTTTGAATCTTTATTTATTTGGCTAGGTGAGAACTGAAGACTTCAGAAAATCTGCTCTCCTAACATCAGATAGCAGTCAGAAATGTCCTTTGTTTTGGTGTAAGACAAAATAAATCCTTCTGAATTAGGCCCAGTTATTATTACTTTCGCTTCCAACTTCTACTGGACCAGATTTTTCAAGCTAAGTCATCAGTAGGAACTCATTTTATAATCTGATTATTAGCAGAGATTATCTTTTCCCACTCATTGCAATTTTTAGCATTGAATTGCACTGCAAGTCCCATAAAAAGGTAAAGCATTGAGAAATATGTCTTTGAAGCATTATGTATTCTTCAAGTTCAGTGTTAACGGTTATGTTTTATCCTAGGAGCAGCTGCATTTTAGTAGTGAATGATAGACGGTATCTAATATAATCGTATCCTATACAGAGCACCTTTTCAGGGAGGAACTCTCAGGAAATGACTCCCACGATGGCTGCACAGCTGCGAGCAGAAAGCTGCAGAGTGCAATACCTCTCTCATTCTGAGAAGACCTATTGACACAAGAAAATTCCCACTATTGCTCCCAGCATTAAACATCACAGACTTCCAGCAGATTTCTGGGAAGATGAGAAAAAGAGAACAGATACTTCCCCTCTTCCCCATCTGCGCTCATTAGCTTCTATCAGTAACTTCTCTCACACATGGACTTGCCCTGTTTCTGGGCCCACTGTGCTCCCTCTCACTCATTGTCTGATAGCCCTTTCCATCCTGGCTGGTTCCCCTCTGCATTGCCTAAGATGAAGGTCCATGAAACTGCGAGGGGTTAAACGTGCAAATTATTTTCTAGCACAAGTGCCTATGAATATTTGTAAATATTTAATATTTTTTTTAAAAAAATTTAGGCGCACTACTCACACTAATGGGCTTTATTGGCAAAATTAGTTTTGCACCAAAAGTACAATCATGCCTATATCACTAAAAAGAAATCACATGCACAGGAAAATTATACGGCTATTGAAACATCCTGGTGTCAATTTAATTTCATTTAGTTTTGTTTCATTTTTATGCCAAGAAAACAAGAAATGAGTTATCACATCTGTACATTTTTTTCATCCCAGACATGCTAGGTCAGAGGCATAATCCTGAAAATGGTTCTGTATTTTTTTTTAAAGTTGTATTAATACTTATTAATAATAAATGTTATGGAATTATAGGCAGTATTAATTAGAGGCTCATTGTGGGCGCAAAAGAGACTTTATGAGATGTGCTATATTTATGTATGGACATTGCTGACAAGCAAAGATAAAAGGCAAAGCTATTTTTAGTGCTCACAGAAGATAAAAATTGTGAATGTACATGTACATGAATGTACATGCCTGTATACAATGTGTAGACGGAATTAATGCCTTTTGGGTGCTCACCAGTATGATTATCAAGAGACTTTTCAGGACATCTCTGGAGTCCTTTATAGAATCTGAGTAGCACCGTCCAAAAATTATGTCAAACCACTAGCAGCCTTCCAAAATTAAATCAGCTATGCATTCATGCAATTTTACTGTATAAGACTCCATTTTATTCGGAAATTCAGTCCTGCATCTCAGAGTATATTACTCTGCTCATTTTTCATTAAATACACAATGATAAAAAAATAGTTTAATCTTGGAAATACTCCACATAAATGTCTCACACAAAAATATAAATAAGCACACCAAGATTTCAGTTGCAGCAGAAAAAAGGTAAGAAAAAATATTTCTCAAATTGTTTTGCTTCTTTTACAGTGATTGTTCTTCCAAACTATACTGGGTTCTTTGTTGCTTATTATCACACAACGTTCCTAAGCAGAACTTGCAAAGCTATGCATAATATTTGAAAAGATAAAGAAAACGTGAAGTGTGAATTTGTTTTAAGTCAGTCAAAACAGATATCTAAATAAATGCTGAAGTATTTTGTTCAGGAAAAAAAAAAAAAGTATTTTGAATCGGTTGTAAGTTATCTATGCATTTTTAAGTATATCTATGCACATAGAGTCCTATTTTGTTTCAATTGTTTTTAGAGACAGCAACAGCATCTGCATTTAGTAGTTAGCTCCCCGCAAACAGTCCTGATGGATTTTTAGTGTATATTTCTATCTATCTTTGAACACTGCAAACATTGACGATGCCTTTGAATTTGATTTCCTCTGTCACTGGCTTTTAACCTGAGAGAGAAAGGAATATGAACCCTCCTCTCTTGTGTACTTTCATGATTTGAGATATATGGAGGCTGAGGGTCTGTTTAATAGGAAATTATTTCCTAGTATTTTCTGCCTTGCTTGGATTTCCTTTCTTTCTAGTATTTTTAGATCCCAAGATAAAAACCCCCTTGGTTTATTTGTGTTGTAAGACAATCCACCAAATAAAGCACGGATCACTAGGAGACTTTCTTCAATGAAAGGTCCAGTTTAACTGGTTCACTTTTAATTTAATGAATGGCTCTTTCC
>KL258610.1:0-33863 GCA_000699545.1 Podiceps cristatus | reverse complement strand
AGGAATGCCTGTCCATCTTGAAGGTCTTAAACGACTGCCTTTGTGTGGTTGCGCTGGGTGGAGTCCCCCGCTCTTCTCCCCATTCCCTCAGCTCACACCCAGGCACACACCAAATCGGATATTGTCCAAGCACTCACTCCCTTCCTGTGGTTTGCCTTTATTTTTAGTTTGAGGACGGAGCGTGTTTACACAAAAGGGGGCTTCTCAGCAGGGCTTCTCGCTGCTTTTTCTCCTTTCCACTCCCCCCGCCCTCTCTATTGCCGTGGCTCGCTCCCGCTCCGAGAGCCGGCCGGGCTCCTGCCGCCCGGAGCTGGGGCTGGAGGAGCTGAGCGGTTCCAGCAGACGGGGAGTGCTCTGGGTTGCTTGTCCAGATGCTGCTGACCCCGCTGAGGCTGGAGGCCGGCCTGCCTGCTCCCTGCCGCGCTGCGGCCTCCCTCCACCTGGCCCCGAGGGCTTCTGCTCCTTTCCGTGGGCTGCCTGCAGGGTGGGGTGGTACCGGCTGAGTTTTTGGAGTTGCTCCTAAATCCTCCCCTTGGCTCCGGCTGGCGCTTCCCCCGGGGTCGGGTCACAGTCTCAGGCTGGGATCTTGGCCAGCGAGGAGAGGGGCTCCCTGTGCTGTCTGAAAACCAGCCTTGTTGAGCTGTCCCTGGCCACTCAACTTAAAATTTGGTACTCACCTTAAAATTTGGTCTCATCTCCGGAAACAGAGTCCCCTGTGCTCCTTCCTTGGGAGGGAAAACATCCGTATTCTCGTTCTCCCTAGGTGTGGCTTAGTGTTTGTACCAAACCTAACGCAGGTGGATTGAAAGCAGGCAGCGCTCAACTTCCCACCCCATAACCAAGACCCAGCGCTTGCTGTGCAACTGCATGGTAGCAATGCAGCCTTTTCTTGGCCCGCGTACGTTTGCATTTTAATTCTGAGGTCCATACCTCAAAAGCAGCCTGAGTTACATGGCGGGGAGGGAGCGGTGAAAGTAAAGAAGAGGATGCTCCTCTCCGTGACCAGCTCCTCAGAACAGTATGTGAAACTTTTTGGCTTTGTCACGTCCCAAACGTTAGAGTCATGGAAAAAGAAGATAAGCCCGCTGTTAATGCCCACACTTTTATTTTCCTAGCATATCTCTGCTAATTTTTGTGTAGGGTGACTCCCACATACTCCCTTTCAATTAGGCGCCTGCTTTCCTGTTTGGCAGGGGCTCCCAGGTGCCCTGCTGAAGCAGAGCGGCTGCGGGAGTGCATGGGGGGGGGGTGTTGGGGAGCGCTGGTGTTAATTTGGTTGTGCTTTGTCGAGGAGATGAAAGGAATAGCAACACGAGCAAAAGAGGCCCACAACAGCCTTGTAAATGCCTAAAGGGAAAAAAAAAAAAAAAAAAGAAAAAACAAGAAAAAAAGATTTTGTGGGGATTCAATAATTGGAGGGTGAGGCTCTGCCCCCGGGGGACCCCCAGGGCTGGGACCCCCCATCCTGCAGCAGACGGTGCTACATGCCTGAGGCTGAGCCCCCTCCTCCTGGCTGGGGAACCCGGGCAGTTCATTTCTCAGGGACATGGGGAGGCTTGAAAGGCGCGTTGCTGACAGGGTGCTTCTGCTTGGGATTATTTTCCATGCAAACCACATCCTTTGTGCCACCCTCTTCGGCTTTAGCTTCCAGAAGCTGCTCACACAGACCTCAGAAAACCCATTTATTATCCTCACTTCTTCCCCCAAGGATGAGTTCTTAGGAGGATTCATCCCCCTCAGGCATCTTGCGGCCGAGCCGGGGGAGCTGATGCTCTTCTGTGGGTACCACTGGTGAGGAGCTGTGGGAGATGAGCTTTGCCTGGGGCTACTCCGGCAGATAGGGAACCTGCAGTTGTTAAAGTGATTTGTGTATATAAACACTCCGGTGTGGTAAAAATCCCTCAAACAGTGCCTTGGGGGCTTTGATGGATTGAATTAATTAAATTTATTCCCACACATTTAATATGAAAGTCAGTCTAAGTGTACTAATCAGGGGCTTTTGCTTGGGTCTGGGTTGTTTTATTTTATTTTGGGGCAGGAGGGGTGTGCCCCAATTTCATAAAAGAGGGTGCAGGAAGGATGTGTGTGTCAGAAGATGATCTGCAGCTAATCCCAGAGGCTTTATCCAGGCTGATTGCTGACTTCCTGGCCTGAGACACATCTGGAAACTGGCATCAAATTCCAAGTAGAAATCAGTGAGCAACCAGCAGCAGAAAAAAAAATCCCACTTAGCTACCGAACAAGGTAGACACCGTGGTGAATAAAAGCAGGAGGCTGCTAATACGCTCTTTATTTATTAAAAAACATGGGATTGCTTTCCCCAGGTTTTTCCAATTATAGCGCATTGAATGGCCCTGACATCACTCTTGAGCTGGGGCCAGCCTATTCAACAGTCTGGCGAAGACATTTATTAACTGGTTACCTGCCAATTGTCTGGGCTAGGAGCTGCGGGACAGATGTGTTTTGAAAAGTGATAACATTGTTAGGGGCCTTGTTTAGATAGTGAGAGGAAAGCTACATCGCTCTGTCCAGGCTCTCTGAAGTAGGTATTTAAAGCAGTTTATTTAAAAAAAAAAAATAAAAAGGTTGAGACGTAACCTTGCTGCGTGGTTCCACTCTGCCGCCCTGTTCGTAGGTGGATTTCCACGGTGTTTCCTCGCTGGAGGATGCTCCGCAGTGGGACTTCCTTGAGGAGCAGTGGTCTTGCCCACCGGCGGATGCTCGGGTTGTCGGTACAGCTGCTGCTCTGCTGGGGCTGGTGCTGGCATCCCTGTGCCCCCTCTCCGCCGGGCAGGATTTCTGAGCCCACTGCCCTGAAGTATCTCCCAGGAGGTGGGTAAGGAGGAGGGGAGGAGAGCTCAGGGCCTGCAGGTCCCTGCACCCGCCGGGCTGCGCTGGGGATGCCGTCTGCATCTAACTGGCTCTTAAGTATCCCCAGCGATGGATCCTCCGCTGCGTCCCTGGGGACCTCTCTCCAGCCGCAGCTATCCTGAGCTAACTTCCCCTTCCTGCAGCCGAAACCCACCGCTTTGGGTCTCTCGAGGGCTTTGGGACCAGCTGGTGTCCTTCTTTTCTGCATTAAACCACCTTGCCTGGGAGACCTCTCCTGCTCCCCTTTGGTCTTCCCTTCTCCAGGCTGCGCTGCCCGAGCAGCCAGGTGGGGCACGGGAGCGAGCTGCCCTCCGCCGCCTGCTGAGGAGGAGGATGGTCCTGGCCTCATCTGACACCCTGAAACGTGCCACTGCACGGTGTCGTCAGGGCAGGGCTGGCCTGGGTCCGTCCCTGGAACAGGAGAGGGCTCGCTGATGTTGTTACAGGTTTAAACTTGCTTACCAGGTAGTAAAGCTCCTGATGGATGCAGGAGACTTTGTACGCGGTTGGTTTAACCTTTAATTTCTTTGCTGTTTCCCTGTGAGGCGACACTAAGCTTGCCTTGTAAATAAATCCTGAAATACCTCAGCTGGCTTTGTCCCCTGCTAGATGTGCCTTCACGTGGGCTTTCCGACCCACTCCCCCCATAAAACCTTCCGTGCAGCCTCTCTGTTTAGCAGCAACTTGTTTAATCCTAGAGACCTAATAAAACTGACTGGCTCGAGGAAGATATATATCATCCCGTAATCTCTCCATCTCTCCACGCTGCTTTGTTTAAACTGGACAGCTTTATTTAATTGCATTGATTTTTTTTTTTTTTTTCTTTTTCGGTGCCACTACATAATTGTTTTCAAACAATTGGAGATATTTTACTTCCTCTTTTTTCATTCCCCGGTGTTTAATTCCAGCTACACTTCAGCTGTGCCCTGGATCAGCTTTCCTTATTTAGGGGTTTAATTTATGAAGATAATTTCTAGATATTAGATTCTTTCTTCAGCTGCTTCACTTCTAGTTTGCATTCCTCTCCTAAGCTAAAGAGAAAACTTTGCGTGGGACATGGATCCTTATCTACTGCTCATCATCATCTCTGCTGGCTTGTGTTAACAATGTTTGGCCTTTTTTGGCTGTAGATAAGAGATTTTAGCCTGGTTGTATGCACTGGCCTGGATGGTGGCCTGGTGGTTCTTGCTGGGGAAATGCATTCATTGAAAAATGTGATTTTGGTAGGGAAAATGTATTCTCCGATTTAGACTGAATTCAATTAATAGTTTCAAATAAACAAAACCAGTCCTTTTAGGTGACAGCACCTTGCTCAAGCTTTCCAAAATCAAACACTGTTTGATTTCCACTTTGATTTGCAGTCTGAAACTAGGCTTGAAGCTGTAGCTGTGTGTGTTGTGTAGAGGATAATAAAAACCTCCCCAAAATGAAATCAAACTTTCATTTTGGACACGGAATGAAAAAAAAAAAATCAACAAATGGAATAATTTGCATTTTAAATACCGTTGTCATCTGGATAATATATCAGTTACTTGGAAGTACGGGATGCTCTAGTCATGAGTATGGCAGAAGACTGTAGACCATGGCAGAAGACTCTGTAGACCATGGCAGAGTCTGGTGGATTATGTTACATTTTGGGCAACTGCTTTCTTTTGAAAGATGGGGATTGATTGATAGGGGTTGGGCTTTGTCCCAAGCAATACACGGAGTAGATCCGAGTTAGAAAGGAGGTCACTCCAATGAGCCCAAAGGATGTGTGTCATCACTGCTGCCGCTCAAATACCGTTCATCTTCCTCCAATTGTTGTGCCTGAACTCAGCCTAAATTCTGATTTATCAAGGCTGGGGTTTTTCATTGGAGAAGTTCCGCAGAGCCTCTCACAAGCAGGGACTCTGGGCTTGACTTCCAAGAAGTCCCACTCTGTAATTAATAATAATGTCCCATTGATGCAAACTATTTTCCTAAAAAAAGGGTGAAACAAGGGATGTCTTAATGCTCATCCACTTTGTCATGAATAAAACCATTTCCACTGGCTGGTTTGAATACCACTGAACAAGCCAGGTAGCGGATAACACATCAAAAAATAAAATAGTAATGGAAGGATTTTATATATTACAGGAGGTCTGGTGATGAACATTAAATAATACAAAACATAAGTGGACTTTGTAAAGTTGAAATACCCATGTTAAAATCTCTTCCTTTTTAATTCTAACCAAAATTTCAGATTTTCCACCTGCAGAAAATACCCATTTTTTTTGCTTTTTTGCACAAAATAAGTAAAACCCACCAACCTGTACAGACAGGATAAGTGCTAAAGGGCTCTACTAGCTACTTCCACAGGCACATTGCCGAGTTTTCCTTTATTTGAGCAGCGCTGAGGTGCTGGGCTTTCATGATGAGGAGCTGCCCGTGTGGGCGCTTTTGGGCTCTGTCTATATTCTTTTGTATGCCAGTGGTTTTCCGTTTCTCCATCCTCCCGAGAAACTGAGGTGGAGATAAAGCAGGCGCAAAGGGAGTTGGGCAGGAATTAGCGTTTCCTCCCACCCAGCCTGGTCCCGCAGGAGCCACATCGTGGCTGGGGAGAGCTCGGGGGCAACGTAGGCTCCTGTGCGGCTTGAGAGAGGTGACAGCATCCTGCTGGTGAAAATTGCCCCATCAGCTAAATAGGAACATCGGAAACCGATTTAAGCAGCTCCCTTTGTTTATTCTGCCTTTTGTGCTATTTTTAGCTGTTGGCCAGCACCCATTCTTGCAGGTCCGTTGGCTTTAAGGAAAGGAGGATGCTCGTGAGGCGATGGCTCTCATGATCGGGATACTCCCCAAGGAGATCGGGGATGGAGTGTGAGTGAATTTACTGGGGATCAGCCCCCGCCCCAGGGCCTGAGTCCACATCTTGGGGTGTCCTAGCCTGATGAGCTGGGCAGAGGAGGAGGATGTGAATACTTGGGTTTGTCACATATGCAAAGGACTGATGGTTCCCAAGTGGGTTTTTTGCAGGTTTCCTCAAACAGATCACCCCACACTGCTTCCACTCGAGGCTTTCTTGTTTGCTCAAGGGTTTGCAGTGCATAAATCCTGAGCTCTTCCATGCCTACCATAGCATGGCAGAACATTGCACCAGTCAGTTAGACCTCTTTCCCAGAGCACCCCGCAGCAGGCCAGAGGCTTCGCAGGAGAGCAAGATGGGAAAATAGCGAGTGCTTCCCTTCCACAGTGCTGTCAGTCTCTACGCTTTCTAATTTGTCTGCTTGGCTGAGAAATATTTATACAGGGGGGTGATTCATCGCCCTGCAGCAAGGTTGCTGGCAGCTGTTGCCATGATGCCTGTCTCTCTGCTGGCACTCAAAGCGTGATGTAAATACCCCGTTTTCATCTCCACCGGTGGTGGCCAGGATGGACAGGTGCAGTGGAGGGTGATTTTGGGGAGAAGGTTAATGGTGGGATCCCTTGGAGCCCATGGCAGCAGGAAGCCATATTGTGTGTTGACTTTAAACAGGAGGTTTGGGAGATCAGCTCTGGAGCAGAAAACAGGGGCTTGGGAGGAACAAACACTCGCTGCTTCAGAAGGGCGGCGATTTCCTTTCGGGTAAACACGTCATTAATCTCAGGGAGCACATTCTTTTCCATCAAAAGATAAGGGATTCGAGTTGCCTTTCTCAGGGCTTGGCCTTTTTGGATTGTTTAACTGTGGCTTTCACTCCTTCAATTACTGACTTTACATAATCTCTCATTTTGGGTTTGCCAGGCTTATTATGGGTGCGGAGAAAGTCTTGGGCAAGGGAACTCCTTTCCCTCTTTCTTTAAAATTACTCTGATCCTTCTTCCCCCTGCCACTGTTTTGCCAAATGCTTTTTTCACTTCCTAAACCTCTTTCTTTTTTTTTTTTTTTTTTTTTTTTTTTGCTACTTGCAGCTCTGACGAATTTGATACGTAAGTGTGCAGTTTGTCCTAATTTATGGAACCCTCTCCCTAGTTCTGACAATAGAATAGGAGCTTATTTGTGCACCATGAACAGAAAACCAGTGGTGGGCTCCTCTCCCCACCCTGGGCTGCCTCTTGCTGCCCAGTTTTGGTTTGGCATTTTTGAGGACGCCGCTTGCTGTGGGGAGATGCCAGCCATAGAAGTGGGGAGACACCCCCGCTGCCTGCGGCTTGGGCTGTGCTATCACTTTGAGCTTTTTTGGTAGTCAATGTGGTAAACTGGGATTTAGGGATGAAATTACAGAGTGAATTTAGTCCCTTCCCATGCTTACCTCCTCTTCTTCCCAGTACTTTGTGCTTAGGGTTGCCAGCAGCAGCGTGGGGTGGGGTAGAGCTGGAGCTGGGGACCTCCTGCATCCCCCATCTCTCAGCACCTTGGCAGCTCAAGCAGATGCTCTGAGTCTTTCTGCGCTGATCTGTCAGGGTGGCCACATGCTGTTGTGTTAAGTGCGTGGTTGCTGCGTTTTTATCAGTGCATAATCATTGACCTGCCTGTGTTCCAAACAGAAGTTCCTCTCTATTTTTTCCCCCACCCAGTTTAAGACTCCCAAAGCAGAAATACTGAGGCTGTGGGGGCTGTCAGCAGGTAGGATGTTGCCCTGAGGACTGAGATGAACCCAAGGCGTGACGTCACCTGTGACACACGGAGGGTGAATCTGAAGAGGGTTTGCTCTTCTCCATCTGGGCCGGGCTGCACGTGCCCCGGCTCCAGAGCTGTGCTGCTGCTCATAAGGCCTGCGCGGAGCAGGCGTATTCCTGGCTCGTCGGAAAGGTGCTCCGATCCACGTTGACTCCCGTGGCATGTGCGTTGCACAGGGGCTTCAGGAAAGGGCAACCTGGGTTTGGTGAATGTGGTCCCCTGGGTAAAGAAGTCTAGCGTTAGCTGTCAGGAGACAAGGGCATTGATCTCTTCAGTCCATTCCATCTTCCTCCAGCTCTGCTCCCCTGCAGCTCTTCTCTTTTCCTCCCGTTTCTTCCCAGTCTTCCAGCTAGAACTTGTATATCCAAAGGTGAAGCAGGAGATGACCTGGAAGATGTTAAAACATTTTTGAATCCCTGTACAAGTTCAGTGAAGGTTATGTTTATTCTCTGTACCTGCCAGCATGGCTCTGTCTCTTAATGTGCTTTGCTTTCATGACTCACCAGTTCCCCATCTCTTAGAGGACTGGGACATTCTGGTGAACATCTGCTTGTGCATCTCACAGGCCGAGTGTCAGCCCACAGAGAGTTGAGCAGTGAACTGGTAGCATAGAAAAGCCACTGTACTGTCCTCTGTCCAGCTCCAGTGCAGTTTCTCCCTCACTGTTTTCCTTCCCAGCCTTTCCACACTTTCCTCATACATCTCTGCCTCCGCCAGCCCTGTACCAGTCTGGCAGCACTAGGGTAACACCTGGGAGAGGCGATGGTAGCGTTGGACTTGCCTGGGAAAAAATACTCCCAGACCTTGGGAGCTGGAGCTGGGCAGTTGCAAAGGCACGGCTGCAGAAGCAGCCCGGCCTTGGAAGAGTATTGGAAATGTGATTGTTGAACATCGGTGTTAAACAAACCCAAACACAGGAAACCAAGTGTATGCGTGGAGGGATGTGGAGGGATGGGGCTTGTGATTGCACTGCTTTGATTGATTTAGTTTTTATTCTGCTGGTAAAAGTGATTCATGTGTTATTCATGACCCCTGTGCCCTCTTCATGCCTCTTTGATGATGCCAATCTGCCGAAGTGCACCATTTTCAATGGCCTTCCTTACGTGTGCTGCATGGTGTTGCTGGGCTGTGGGTTGCGGTCAACCAGACCCACATCCTTCTCCAGCACGTGTGGGTGCCCCCTTTGCTGGGGAGGCCCAGAGCCATCCAGAGCATGGCTGTGTCGGTGCAGAGCATCATTCAGAGCTGTTGCATCAGAAGATCATGTGCTGCTGTTGCCTCAAATTAAATTTCAGCATTTGCATAGCTTGGGGGGAACACAAATATAAAAAGACTGTGGGATTTGGATGACATTCATGGCTTTGCATCCATCTCTTCATATCCACAGTTTCTATATGGATGGTTAGTCCTATGTATCTGCAATTGCACTCTGAAATGCTGAAAAACCTATTGCTGGTGGTGGTTTGGCATCAAAATGTTGCTTCATTAAAGCCAGCCATGCCTGACTTTCCCTTGGGAAGTGAAGATAGGCTTGTGTGATAGGCTTTGGGGTATTAAGTATGTTTTGGCGAGTTTGGTGACCACCAGACCATCCAGGGATGAACTGCTTCTGCAGGCAGGGGAAGAATTAGTATTGCACGGGCTTTGGAGGGAGAATTTCACTCCTTCTGTGCTGTAGAGCACTTCAACTTACGTAGAAATTAACATGGTTTAGGCCACCCAACAGTCATCTGATTTCTGAGAGTTACCAACCTGGCAGGGTTTGACTTGCCCGCCAGGGAGTTGCAGCTCAGAAGTCCTGCGCTTGTACCTTGTGCTTGACTAAGAGTTTGGAGGAGAAAAATAGAAGCACATGGCTGCTGAGGAGTGAAACTTTATCTTGCTGCAGCAGCATGTGTTCAGGTGAGGATGGCAGCTGTGGGCCCAGGCTGTGAGGACCATTCCTGGTTTCTCCACACTGGTGTGCATGCGTATCTCCAATACCTGCACCAGGACCTTGCTACAGGCGTGTGCTTGGACTGGTGTCCAAGGGGAACAACTGGATTTCAGAGCTTATGCCAGAAGGGTTTAGAGATGGAAGAAGAAATGGGAAAAAGAGAGAGAGAGAGGGGAGATAATTATGCCAAGGATATATAATTACTCTTTGGCTCTCCATGTCTTACATCACACAGGATCCTGAAAACGCTGGGGTCAGACCTGGGAAATGTGCTGTAAGACAAACACTTCCAGCTGTTCCTCTGAAAGCAAATCTCAGCAAGTACCTTCCAGACGGGGATGTGTGGGCTTACTTATTTAGGAAAAGAAAAAAAACCCCTCACCATTTCAAGCCTTCAGCATTCACCTTTGTAATTAAAATCTCTAATCACAAGCAGAGCCCAATACGTGACCATCTTCTGGGAGCTGTTTCTTAAGGTGGTTTTCCATTTTTGCAATATTTAGCCCCTGCCTCGGTGCCAGGGTTTACTTAACCTTAAGCTTGTGAACAGGCTTATTGAATTTGGCCAAGACTTGACTAATCTGTAATGAGCTCCAGGTTGCCTGGAACTTGGCAGCGCCGTCATCCTCTGTGCCGTTGCATAATGGCCTGACCCCATGTAACCACAGCTTCGCCTTGCACCCCTTCTCCAACCTCCTTGAGTCCTGCTCTGAAACCCTGGGCTTCATGGAGGGGCTGCCCTGCTAAGGAGTGTCCCAAGTGCCGAAAACCTCCTGGGTGGCTTTCATCCTCTTCCATGGGGTGAGAAGTGGAAGAAAGTGCAAGAAAAGCTCAAATGTGGAAGGGGAATGTAGCAGTGGCAACCAGGCAAAGGCTGGTACCTCCTCCCAAGCATCCCTGGTGGTCGGCAGGACATGAGAATCCTGGCCATCTTCTTCCTCCTCTGCCTGCATGAGGCTGGTGTGCAGCCCCCTGTAGTCCCCCTGCGCTTGTGAATGGAGGATGCTCATCCTGGAAGCTCTTCCATTTGAAACTTGCTAGGTGGTTTTTATTGTTTATTGCATCATTTTAATAGGGGCAACTGAAAGGACTTAATTTGTCAAAAATCACAGGAATAATTCAGATGTTGCTCTAGTCAACTTTTTTCCCCATTGTTTATTTACTTCAGCTCAACCACTTGAGAAACACATTATTTGCCTGCTCTTTATTGAGTATCTAATGATGCAAATAAATTGTTACTGTTCTTTATTATGTATTTCCCATAAGGCTGACACGGCACAGAGAGGGAACTGGATCCTTTTCCTTCTAGCATGACACTGGGAAGATTGTTTATAGCACTTAAGCTCCAGCCTTCTGTAAGCCAACCGAGAGCAGGATCATTAAAGGCAGAATTTAGAGGCTGTGGGGTCGCATAAATTAATTGAGAGCAAAATTTGTCAGACAAACATTTTGTAATGAACAAGGAGGTAAGAATCTGGCTTGGATCTCGTGTACCCAGCAGTTAGCTGGAGGAAAAGATCATCTTGGAAAAAAAAAAAAATAATGAAATGATCTTGCCTTGTTTGGAGATCAGAGAGCCAAATATAGACCCTATCGCGTTTCCTTCCCTCCTCCTTCCGAAGCTCGTCCTTTTGAAGTGCACTTTCAATGGGATGTGGATAATTGACTCTGTGAACAACCCACCGAGTACTCTGTTGGTTTAACCGATTGGTCTCAGTTTCTGATTCCTGTTTTGTTTTGGATGATTTTCAGCCCAATTGCCCTGACAGCTACAATTAGTGCCATTAATATGACAGCTGAAAGGTCACAGAAGACTCGCTCCGGTTGCAGGCACGAGGGCAGCCGGGAGATACTCACAGCATGGTGTTCTCAGTGCCGCGGTCGCGTGCCGATTGCTTGCTTAAATTGATGGCGATTGCAAATCCTGGCGTAGAGCTGATCAAAAAGGACATGAGATTTGCTTCACAGGAGAGTGATTGACTGAGAAATGAGGTTGCAATAACAAGTAACATTTGGATGAACTTTAATTAGACAAGAAAGCTCCTGGTCCTCTATAAAGGGGAAATGTGGAATAGCTGGGCTTCCTCTCGCCCTCCAGAGCCACGAGGAAAGGAAGCAGAAGTGGGATGGACTCGTAGGTGCATCCGGTGACTCTTTCAACAAATCCCCGACTGTCATGTTCTCTGGTTCCAGTAACATCTGCCACTGTTTTGGGCTTTGTCTTTTTCATCCAGGATTTGCACCAAGCGGGGAATAAAGTGGAAAAGGGAAGAGCAAATGCATGGAGGGAGCACAAGGGATCGTTTGGCTTCTTAAGATTAGTAGAGGTCAGATGCACACAGGTGCAGGTCAGAGGTCAGATTCATGGCTCTCATGGTCTGTCTTTGGCCATGGTATGGCCCAAACGGTCTCACAGAAAATGTAGTTTGGTTATATACTTGGCCTTTTGTTTGAGAAGGAAGACATAAGGCACCCAAAGAGTGCCTGGGTCAGCCCACTGTTGAATTATATAGCCCCGAACCCCTGTTGGAAGACCCTGGTTGAAGGTGTTTTACTCACAAAGCAGGAGGCTGTGTCTGGTGAGGTTCTGCAAGAGTCTGATTTTGATTTGGTGTCATTTAGTATTTTCCTTAACTGCCTGGATGATGGAAAGGAGAATATGCAGATTCAATTTGCAGATGACCCCCCACTGGAGAGGGCTCGCAGCAGCCTGGCTGAGAGAGTCAGACTTCCAGATGACCTCACACAAGCTGGGGAAGCGGCGTGGAAAGGACGGTTTGTGGTTTGATGAAGACAAACATAAAGTTTTACAGCCTGGCAGAAACTGTCGACTGTGCCAATGCAGGATGGGGACTGCTTCTAGTAGGTGAAAGGATGCTATTAAAAACTGCAAACAACTTACGGATCAGGTGAGAAATAGCATCATGAACTTCAAATGGGTTGGTTTGAAGATTTTGGTTAGACAGTAGGCGAAACCTAAATGATAAAGACAGGAAAATATGAGAGTATACTGTCAAGAGAGGCTGGAGTCTGCTTCATGGGAGATTTTTAAGAACTGGTGGGGCAAACTTTTGTCAAGAGTGGCATAGGTGCATCTGATGATGCTGCTGCAAAGCACAGGTTGGAGAAGGTCTGCAGTTCTCCTTGGGGTGAGATGAATGTTTTGCCCAACCATTTTGTTTCACTAATGAAACATTAACATTTCTATGAGGAGCATATACTTCATGAAAAATCCCTTGGCCAGGGACCAAAACTTCCTGGAGCAGTTTGGTGGGAGTTTTTCAGCCAGCCCATGTGCTGTGCCGAGCTGCCGCGGGCACGAATTCCAGTTGAAGAAGCTCAGGTCCAGTCTTGCGGGAATGTACAGCCTACACAAATCCCCCCTTTATTTCTCCAGAGCTGCACTTTCTGCAGACATCCGTGGGGTCCAGAGGTCAGTGTGCTATGCTGAGCTGAGCTTATTCCCTTTAAGTCTCATCTGGGACTTGTTCCTAGTGAAGATAGAAGGTGGTTCTAAAAAGCCAAGCAGCAGGAGACCTTTTCTATCAGTGTGTTTCTATCCATGTTTGGGCAACACAATGAATGCAGATGTAGTAGGAAACTTTTGATTATCTATAGAATTTTTCTGTGGCAACTTCAAAGCTCTGTGGTTAGTTATATTCTGGGACTTTAAATGGATATGTCTTGCGTTCAGAGCTCTGATTTAATTTTCCGGTTTAATCTATTGTCCAAACATCATTAATGTTGTCTTTGAGGCATGGGACAGCTTTGATGGAGTCTTTTTTAAATTTCTGGCCATCACCCTGTGCAGCCATAAACAACATCCTGCCTGCTAATGAGAAAATTCAAGTTATTGCAGTCACATGTCTTGTGGAGATAGATTGTAGTGGCAGGAGGAAAAAAGGAACCGACTTTGCTTGCCTCCCACCCCCAGCTGGCACGAGCATTTGGATTACTGACAGGGAGGAGAAGTTTCCACAGATTAAGATACTCCATTAAAAAGCGGTGTTGCCTGTTGAAAATGAAGTTATTAATTTCATAGATGTATCGTTAATTCCTTAACCTGCTTTCATGAGTTATCTTTTCTACCTCTAAGCATCTAATCCCTTTCCTAATTAATGCCCTGCCGGCATGTCAGCTATCATTGGGCTCAACTATTCCTAATAAATGCAGGTTTGTGAAAGAATTTGACCCGTCCTTCCAGTGTGAAGTAAGGGAGCAGGCTCTTCCATTACATACCTAGTAAACCAGTTGCAAGACATTGATATCCTACCCATTGCTTTCCCCTCTCTCCCATCTTCTGTAAAACTTTTCGTTTGGAACGTAAAACTTGTGCGTGTGTGACCTTGGAAAGACTCGCAGAAGTCAGCGTGGGGAGTGGGGCACAGCCCAGGGTCTCGGCATTTGCTCCTTGTTGCGCCATGATAAACATCTGCAGAAGACGTGGGAGGGGCGGCTGGTCGTGATGCACAGCCCCCTGTTTAGCCCTGGTTGGGAGATGATAACGCAGCAACAGGAGAGCGACGGCATCAGGAGGGTAAGTGCACAGCGCAGCAGAGGGAAGGTTTAGAGCACCTTATTCCTTCTTTCCTGGGAAACCCATCTTGTAGGAGAGAGCCCACCCTGCAACAAACTGGCTCTGGGCTCATTGGCAGCCAGTGTATGAACTGGGTGTGTTGGTAGCGGCTTCACAGCACGGCCACATCTCAGGTCCTGTCTGCGCAGGAGCTTGACTGACAGAGACACAGAACTGGGCTATGGTGTGAGGGCTTGCTCAGGGATGCATAAGCAGCATAATTTTGCTCTATTTGGAAAGAGGATTAAAGTGGCACGGATAAATAAGTATGAGCGTTAGCTGATCCCCACAGCCAGTTTTCCTCCGTGGACAGGTTTTACAGGAAGGCGTCCTGCTTTCTCGCAGACAGGACTCGATGTGACCCGTCTTCTGGCTTGGCAACAGCCACCCAGCTGCTGGTGCCTCTTGACATGCTGGCCTGCACCACGGTGCCTTTCCCTGGCATTTGCACCCTCCTAACCACACTGACCTCTTCTCTGCCTTCTACCCCCCACCAAATAAGCTGACATTTATCCTTTCAAACTATCCCTGGAAACAGCCGCTGCTGTCCCAAGTGTTTAGAGGACAGGTGGTCGCCCAGAGCAGGCTGGAGGGTCTCCTGCAGTCCCTGTGGTTTCTGAGCTTCTCCTCTCACCCTCCGTGTCTTTGCAGAGCATGGCTTCGTCGGCTATTCCGAAGAGCTTATGTTCAACAACACGCTGCCAGACTACAGCCAGGGGGAGTCCTTCTTCACTGTTTTTGGAGTGTTTTTCCCAGCTGCCACAGGTACAGTTAAGTTTTTTCGCTTTCCCTCCACAGTCACATCTGGGAGATGAGCAGAAGCAAGGGGAGTTCCTCTGGGCTGCGAGGTGGGGCGAGTGGGACCGTACTCGGCTGTAGCAGACTCATGCGGTCGATTCAAAATCTTCAGGCTTTCCTCCAGCATCTCAAATTTTTCACGCTCTGGTCCTGTTCACTTGAATATGCTCTTCTGTCTCTCCATGGTCAGAAACTGCTGGTCAACTCGATGGGTTGACGTGGTGGTATAAATCCTTCCCTGCCAAGGGCAAGGCTCAGGCGCTGATCTTGGACAATGCTGTCAGGCCACAAGGTATCAAGCCTTTTTAAAAGGGCTGATCATGATTTATCGTATTAGATAGGCCTTACGACTTGATTGCACTGGAAGGGTGGAAGACCACAGGAGGGCTTTCCCCATCCTTACCACAGGAAGCTGGCCAAGCTGGGCTGATGCCGTCGCTCATGATGCTGACCCACCACTCTCTGCATGGTGTCACGAATGCATCTATGCATGTCAGCAGAGCTCATGTTTAGGAGCTTAATTGGATGCTTTCATATTGTTTGTTCCCTTAAATTGCCAGGAAGATCCATGTCCCCTTTCCAAAGCTGGCAGTCTCCGGTGGGAATGAAATAACTATCAACTGGAGTTACAATACCTTTTGTTGACGCTGGGTTTTTTAAGCTATAAAAAGTACCGATTATAAGCAGTTTCCATAGCGATGAATCCTTGGATTACAGAATGAATTTTCAGAGGATTAGCTCTAAGCAACTCACTGGAAGTTGTTTGCAGAATTGCTGCAGTACAGAGAGACAAACTAAAAGGTTTTGTGAAATAGATGGGACTGGAGGAATGATCTGATGGCAGAAGTCATTTTGTCAGGTGCACCTAATGCAGGACTTCAAATTCTCCTTTGAAATCCTCTCTCCCAGTTTATCAGGCTGGCTATTGCCTCCATGTAGGCTTCCTCCTGGAAAACTCATCTGCCTGAACTATCGGCACCATGGAGAAGTTGGCTTCTGCCCTCTTTTTTTTGTCATTCTGCCTGGCCCAAGTGAGTCCCTCAGCCAAAGAAAGAGACCTTCCCCACAAGCCCTGCCTCTGATGCAGGAAAGCAGTTTTTCTTTCAGCTCCCTGATTATAGAAGAAGGAATAGTTATGAGAAAACTTCACAAAATTACTGTGATTAGTCATATTAAATGGTTCTTCATCACTGCTAATGTTTGGCTGCTAGGAAGAAGGCCAAAGCTAATAGATATAATTTATTTAAAGCCCTGGCAGCCTGTTGCTTTGTTAGTTAGCCGTAGTAATACCAGTAGTAATGTTAAACATTCTCTGAAAATACAGTTTGGGCTGATGTATAATTACTTTGGTGGCTGCACAGGTTTTTCATGCATTCTTTTTAATTGCTTCATTATTTACAGGATTTAAATTATTCCTTGGCAGTAGCAGTGCCAGCTGTACCATGTAACACCAGTAGTGCTCCTGTTCTTGCTGTTTGTAGCGCTGCGAAGCCTCATAAAACGTTAGGGTTGTGTTTGGTGCTCTACGTGGAAGAGCTTCTGATCTGATAAAGAAATTTTTAAGAAGATAGGAATCAGACTTCTCTACCCAGGATCATGCATGGGGAGCCCAGTGCAACTTCAGAAGTACTGGGAATAATAAAGCTCCCCTCTCCTAGGGCTGGGGCAATGAGTGAGAGCTGTGGTTCCCCCACGTCCCCCCTGGCCCACGCTGCCTTAGCTCGCCTCCTCCCCCACGATGGGGGTGGGATGCCAGGGCTGCAGAGGGGACCCCAGTTTTTTCGAGGTCCCGCGTGCTGGAGCAGAGCTGCTTCCCACCGCGTTGCAGGCGCTGCCTGGACGCAGCAGCAGGACAGGCGTTCCACGAGATTGGAGATGGCATTTCAGGGATGGGTTTGGCAGCGGCATTAACAGCAGGCTGGAGAGATGCGATAGGATTGCCAGGGCAGCCTGACGCAGATCACGAGCGAGCGGCAGCGTCAGTCCCCCGCACCTCCGTGTGAAAAGGAGCAGCAGGGATGTGCGAACATCACTCCCAGGCCGCACCTCCAGCCTGTGCTCCTGCTCCTACCCGGCACCAGCCCCGAGTGCTGCTCGCCTCTGCTGGGACCCCCGCCGTGACCTGGCTGAAGCACTGGAAGCAAAATCCTTCGCGGAAAGTTAAATGCAACAGAAATTCAGAGAAAGTTTCAGTGGAACAATGTTGTTTAGTTTTGAGGGGTTACTTCGAGCCAGTTTGAAACATTTCTTTGGCCCAAAGCAATGTTCTGTTTATCTTTAATTATTAAATGTTGTGTTTACTCTTTATAATTCTTAGCATATGCTAGCTTACAATCTAAGATGCTGTTGTGATAACAAAGATTTTTTTAAAAAAATATTTAGGAAATTGTGAAACAAGCTGTTTGGGCCTTTCTGAGATGAAATGTTCCTCTTTGAAGTGAAACTATTTTGATCTCTCCAGGACAAACTCTTTACTCTCCCTCTGAAATGGTTATCTGAATTCAGCTGGTTCAGTTTTTGGGATGTGCGGAAAAGTGATTTTCAGTTGCCCATTTCCATCAGAAATAGCAGTGAAATGGAAACCAGAAATACAGCTGGTAGCTGAAAGGAGAGCAGGACCTGCGGGGAGATCCTTGCCGGGACCGAACGGGCAGGAGGAGCAGCCGGGTGCATGCTTCGGCTGCAGGGGATGGGGTGGTCGTCCTCGCCTTCCATAGACCGGTAGCGACATGCTGCCTCCTACGAGCATTCTCCTGGGATCATTTTGCTTCAGGTCGGGTTGTTTTCTCTGTTCCTCTGTATTTTATTGGTATGACTCCAGCAACGTGAGTGAAGTTATCCCGGTTTTACGGTTGAGTGGTGGTGAGCAGAGGCTGGTCTGTTTGCTTAAACCGTTTCAGCTGGATGTGCAGTGAAGCTGGCTTTATTCCCCCAAGTTTGCCATTTAATAATAGAGAAGTAGCTGAGTGATCCAAAACATACATCTAGAGCTGGTCTAAATGGGGGTGTGTGGGCATGCAAGACTCAGATTTCAATCAAAAGCACTAACGTACTTGCTGTGGAAGATGTGAACATACCCCAATAGAGATTCTGTGCATTAACCAGATGTTTTTCTTCATGCTCGTAAATACCTTCTTAATGCACGTGTTTTGCTGCCGTGCTGTGATACACAAACACCCAGCTACCCATCTAACCAGGGCTTTGCATGGGGAAGGAGTCATGGGAGCTGCCTGCCCACCTTCAGCTCCTAGCAGCAGCCCCACAACCATCAATGCATCTTTAAAACAAAGTTAAACATCATTTCTGTTGTGCAGAGAATGTTTTTCTTTTTCTACTAAATCCCCAAGGTTTTCTGTCTAATGAAAGAAGTGTGTTGTCATGTGATACAAGAAAGTAAGACAATGTTTGAAGCGGTGTTAGTGGAAAATATCATTGTACTGAAACTAGTTCTGAAATAAACCATATTTGGCACTTGCAAAATGACAGCAAATAGATTTAGAAGTCTTGGGCTAAGTTATCAGATGATGTAAACTGGCACAACTCCATTGAAGTCTATGGAGAGGTGCCAGCTTACATCAGTGGTGAATTTGGCCCTTATAAAAAATTAGCTACAATTCTTATCTAAGATTTTCCATTCTTCATCTCTTGGGTGAAGGAAAAAAATCCCTTTTATATTCACTGGAAAATGCAATGGGTGTTTGCAAGCAGTCATATCTACAGTTATAAACTGTAGCTGGTGGAGTTAGAAGCCAGAGCTGGTGGAGCTGATGGTTGTGTCTTACGTACGATGTAGGTGGTCCCCTTGTGCACGTATCCACTGCCTGGATGATGCCCAGGACAGGATTACGCTGGGAATAGCAGCAGTGTACAGACTGTCTCAGCCATAATTTCCTGGCTGAGTTGACTGTGTTTTCATGCTTCCTTGTCCAGAAGCTTTGTCATTATCTGCTGCTCTCTGAGATAATAGCCAGTGTGGAAAATGCAGCTTGCTATCTCGTTGAAACAGGGAGGTGGATAATTTTCTCTGTGGGCAATCTGCAGATATGATTGCTTGAGTTCAGAAGGAATTGGCCATTTCCCTAGGGACAGGTCTGTATCTGGAGGAAGGAACGTCCCAACTTCTCTATGTCGTTGAATTTATGCAAGTGTATGGTATTTTCTTCTGCTGAGTAGCTAGAGTCTCTGGAAACACTACTTGTGGCTACTCACAGGTCAGACCAGTTTTTTGGCAGGGGGTGACCGAGGCTATGCATGCTGAAGATTGTTTAGGTTTTTTTAAAAATTAATCAGGTTGTCCTTTCCTTGAAAAGTGGCGTGGTTAGTCTGCTGCTTGCAAAAGACCTCAGTACTGCTCTTTGGCCGCTGTCATCCTGGCTGGAAAATTACTTTTTGGGTGGTGATGGAGAGGTGGTTTTAGCATTCTCCCTATGTCAGCACTACCAGATTGTCCATCCTCGTGTAGTAGTCAGGTCTGAGGTGTAGTTACAGCACGGAGGAGACGGCTTTGGCCTGAGTGGCTGAGAATATCCATCTTGGTTCCCTCTATGGTGGTCTTGGCCTTTGGCAGTGGAAGCCAGGAGACTCTGGCGACCTCCTGGGTATCCTGACAGAAGCTAATGGTGTGCACTGGCCTGGGTTTGACCCTAGGTTGCTGCAGGGCAGGAGGTCAGTCATCGATCTCAAGATCGTGCTTGTGTGGGCCTCGGTCTGTGGGAGGGAGGCAGTGAGGCGGCCTGGGCTGTGCAGGCATCACTCTGCAGATGACTCATGTCTTGAGCTTTCTTCATATTCAGTCCAGAAAACACCATTTTGGTGTTTCCCCAGTGCTTTGCTGAGGTAGGAGTTTGGATGAGGAAGGAGGTGAGTCAAGCTCAAGCTGGGAGATTTAGAGGTGGTGCCAGATGTTTGGGAAACTTGGCCAAGAGGCACATGAGATTAACAGCTGTCCTTCTGACAATAGTTTGCTCCCTTTGGAAGAAAAATTCAGAGAATTCTCAGCTTTCTGCTGTGCCCCTGAATTGCAAAGTAGCATGTCACCAACGAGTGCTTCACAGAGGCTTCATTTAGCATGATGTTTCTGGCCATTTCCATAGACTTCTGCCTTCCTAATTTTTCTCACCTCCAGTTAAGCCTATTGCATAGCTGTTTAAAAGGAGCAGCGCTTGAACAGCACGTGGAAGCTTTATCTGGGGAAAAGCGCACCAGTTGATGGGCTTTTAGCAATGCTCTTCAGAACTACGTCCACGGAATAGTCTTCCAGGAGACAATTAAGAACTCATTTTGATTTGTAATGTTTTCGGTATGGTGTCAAGGATTCAAATCTGGTCTGAATCTGTAAGACAGCTTTTCCGGGAGCTGAGGAATGCTAGGAGCCCAAGGGGACTCATGGGGCTCTGGCTCTGTGGTGGAGAGGATGACAGAAAAAGATGGCTGCTGGGTGGGATCATCAAGGGGGTGGGGGAAATGATGAGGGAAGAAAAAATAATAATAAATGAAAAAAGCCCTGGATGCTTAGCTGATGTGTTTGGCAACATTTGAGTGCTTTGTGGTCATTAAAGTGCTATCCTCACGGCAGCACAGTGAGGAGAGAAAGCGTAATGATTCCCATCTAGCAGACAGGGACATGGAGCTATGAAAAGATGCGCAGCAAAGCCTGGGTGCAGGGAGATCCACCCCTCTTCCCCCGTTAGCAACCCAAATGTTGCTCCCTGTTGGCAATCCATTGGTGGCCATGCAAGGTCTGTAGGGAAGACATCCATCTGGCTGAGCTGGGTTTGTCCCCTTTACCCTGGCGTTTGTCCCATGGCTCCTGTCTACCCTTCATGTTGGGGAAAAAAACCTCAATCAAGGTTTGAGCTTTAAAATGCAATGGGTTGTTGCTGGTTTAGAGCTGTATTCACTCACATTTGCAACCTCAGAGACTGACTTTGTCATTCTTGTGCCCTCTGAAAATGAGGAATGACTACTGGACTTGGCAGCAGAGTGGTAGACTGACGTGCGGGCTGGTCCCCTGCTGCCAGGGCTGGCAGATGCTGCGAGCACTGTGGCATTGGCATCCTCCTCCTCATTGTTGTTCTGTGGTGATCTCACCCCAGCGTCCCGTGAGCACTGCTGGCTGGCACCTGGCCCACATGTCCTTATGAAGATGTTAGTCTGACATCCATGGGGTGGGACAGCGATGGGCAGAAGTTAATGTCTTAAAATGGCTCTTCTGTCCTGCCTTCCAATTGTCCAAATTCTCATCAGGATTCTAAACTACAGATTTTTTTTTTTTTTTTTTTATGTTATGCATTTTTTTTTTTTTTTTTTAATGTATAGCAGATACCTGAAGTCTTCTAGGAAAGTTTCGGGATAATGTGACAAAAAAAGTGTTTTCTTGACAATCTGGTATGACCTCTCCTTCAGCTAAGGGCCAAGCCTCTTAAATACTTTGTACCTTGGGTTCCCAGCCTCAACATGGAGACTGTGATACTTTGCTCCATCCCGTTTCCCTTTCTTACGTCTTTACATGGTAATTTTTTAGGCTAAGGACTGTCCCTGATAGTACAATACCCTGTATTCTGGCCTAAAATAACAGTTCAGTACTTTATTCTTAGGCCTACCATGTGTTTTCTATGTGACACTGGGACAATCACTTGCCCTCTCAGTGCTTCTGTTTCCCTATCTGCAAAGTAGAGATAATGCCTACTTCCAAAGCAGATCCCTTGGCTGGAAGATGCCACTTACGTGCTGAGCACTGTCATTCCCTCTGCTAAATGCGCGTATGATCGTCATTAAACACGGGCAGGACAGGCCGTTTTGTAACAGTGGTTGTCCCCCATGAATGCAGGGACCTGTAATGGATCTGGTCTGGGGGGCAGTACCACCTGCTGAATGCACTGCCGCGATGAACAGTAGCATTTTTCTTTTCAACAATTGGACAGGACTGTCTTCTGTGAGGTTGGTATTAAGATAAGATGGGTTTTGTTCAGATTTCTGCTTTTTTTTTTGCTTTCTTTTCCTTCCCCCCTAGCATTGTTCAAACCGAACAAAAGATTCTTTGTAGACATGTTAGTGGTGGCTTCTATTAAAGACACAGTTTCTTCCCAAGCAATCGATGGGAGCCAGTGTTCATGTGTGTGGAAGTGCACTGAAGTGATATAGTTACTGTTCTAAAGTAATCAATTAACTGATTGAATAAATTATATTGCATATTATAATATGTATTATATATGCTATAACTTAGATTAACTCTAAATTACATTTATGTCTACAAACTACAGGTGTGATGGCTGGGTTCAATATGAGTGGAGATCTCCAGAAGCCTGCTACCAACATCCCCCTGGGGTCTCTGGCCGCTATTGGCACCTCGTAAGTCACAGATTGGGGAAAATTTACTCTTTGGAGACTGCCCTGGATGTGACAAATCCATTTCATCTTCCCATCAACCTTTTATTACTCAGCCATCTGGAAAATTAAAGTCTGGCTCTCTTTCAAATTATCATCCATTACTACCACCTACTCTGGGTGGGTTAGAGAAAGAGGTTCATTAATGCAGATAGGATCAGTCCTTCCTCCGCCGGGTAGGATGTGTCTTGGTGTAGAACAGTTGTGCTGCTGCAGCCCGGCTGTCCCAGAGCGGGATGCAAAGTTCTCAAAGGCTCGGGGTGCATGGTTTTGAAATCAACAGCAAGGAGTGACGAAGTGCTTTCTTTTTCTATAGAAAGAGAAAATATTAAAAAAAATATAAACCATTCAAAAAATACAATTTCTATTATTGGAAAAATGGGGCCAAGACAGATGAGATGACCTACCCACCTGCAAGGCCAGGGGAATGCAGGAACCCTGCATCCTCGAGCAGTGCTCTCCCCTGGGAAATGCTGCTTTCCAGGAGTAAAATACTAAAATAGAGGAGTTTGTATCTTGGGGGGGATGTTAGCAACTTTCCAATCTCTTTCATTTCCTCCTTCCATTCCACAGAGTCACACATCTTAAATTTGTAAAAAAAAAAAAAAAAAACAAGAAAACAAACCTCAGTAGGTTTTCCTGCCTGTTTTCATTGCCAACTAAATGGCTTTTGAAATTATTACTTTTAATTGTATACCAAGGTTCAGACAGAAAGGTCTGCTGAAACTGGTGCTTGTTGTAAGTGAGGGGATTCCCATAGGACACACGGATGGATGGACTGTGGTCGTTCACCTCTCTGCTGTCTGGACTTTGCCGACAGACTAGCTTATCCCTCCACCTGAGTAATGGAAATGCCACAGATACCAAAGGAGGGTCACGACTGAGGTTGTAGGCAGGCTGGCTGCGCTGTTTAGCATTACTGTCAGACAAGGGGACCTTCGTACCTGCAGAATCGTAGAATGGTTTGGGTTGGAAGGGACCTTCAAAGGCCATCTAGTCCAACCCCCTGCCATGAACAGGGACATTTTCAACTAGACCAAGTTGCTCAGAGCCCTGTCCAACCTGGCCTTGAATATTTCCAGGGATGGCGCTTCTACCACCTCTCTGGGCGGATGGGGCTTCTACCACCTCTCTGGGCAACCTGTGCCAGTGCTTCACCACCTGCATTGTGAAAAATTTCTTCCTTATGTCTAGTCTGTATCTCCCCTCTTTTAGTTTAAAACCATTCCTGTTTGTCCTGTCACTACATGCCCTTGTCAAAAGTCCCTCTTCAGCTTTCTTGCAGGCCCCTTCAGGCACTGGAAGGCTGCTCAAAGGTGTCCCTGGAACCTTCTCCAGGCTGAGCAACCCCAACTCTCTCAGCCTGTCCTCATAGGAGAGGTGCTCCAGCCCTCTCATCATTTTTCTGGCCTCCTCTGGAAACCTTGAATGTTTCCAGGGATGGGGCATCTACCACCTCTCTGGGCAACTTGTTCTAGTGTTTCACCACCCTCATCATAAAAAAAAAAAAAATAATTCCTTCTATCTAGTCTAAATCTACCATCTTTTAGTTTAAAACCATTACCCCTTGTCCTATTGCTACAGGCCCTACTAAAATGTCTGTCCCCAGGACTGGGTTATTCCCCTGTGCACACATCAAGAGTGCAGGTGGCTTGCCCTCAGGGGTACCATGCAGTCATGCTGCAGCTGTACCTGGTACATTGTAGTGGGTAAGTAACGTGGACCAGTGTTAAATTTAGCCCTGAGGCTAAATCATGCAGGAACGGCCCATGCAGAGTGATTGAAGACCCAGCTTGCAGGTACTTGACCTTCTCCTGGCTCTGCTAATGGGCGGAATTCTCAATGGTCTTCTCTTGCTGGAAAAAAAAATAAGTTTATTTTTGTTGTTTGCAGGTGGTTTCTGTACATGGTCTTTGTTTTTTTGCTGGGAGCCATTTGTACCCGTCAGTCACTCCGCTATGACTTCATGATAGCAGAGAAGGTAACTTGTTCAAATAACCTAGTGTGGTTTTATATAATGGTGCTTTCAGGTTGCCATCTGCTTTATTGAATGCTTGGACTTTTCCAAAGCCTAAGGAATTTGGGTACCCATCCCTCATTGAAATTCAGAGGGATTTTCCCGTTGCAAATCCCAGTGTGCAATTGATTTGAATAGTTTTGCATTCACCAGCATATCCAGTAATGCTGAATCTTGGCATAATCACCCAGCAATAGCTTTAAGAGCTAAAATATGTTAATGTGGTCTAATGATAAATGCTGTATTTCATTCAGTGTATCCTTTCTCGTTGGTGAAAGCTTAGACCAAATTGAAATCTCTAAAGAGCCCCAGTGCTTATCTTTACTAAGTCAAGCGAAGCTGACATTTCCATATCGAGCGGGCTGTAATTGCAGGGCGAGCAATAGGATTATTAAACTCGAGACATTCCACAGGGGTGTATATACATGAGGGAGGTTTGTAATGTTACAGACAATGAACTTTACCATTGTAGGCCTTTAAAAAAGACAGGAAAAGTTTTTGGTGTGTGTCACTGTCTTTAAATCAGATATGAGATATCATTTTCTATTGTTCAGCATTTTCCAAAATCATGGGTTCATCATATTTGACACTGGGTTTTTTGTGATTAATTTAAAAATGAGATGTTTGCCATAGATTTGATTTGTCACACAGTTTTAATCTAAAATATCAATTTGAAACTCTGGCTTTGTTTTCTCACTAAGTAATTGTGGCCCTAGACTTCCTCCAGCCCCCCAGATAAACTCCAAATTATTGGTGGGGCTCCTGCCACTTCCTGCTAAGGTGAAAAATCATCTCGGTTTCAGGAGGAAAAAAGAATGAGTCTACCTTCTTTAAGGGAATGTGACAAACTTAGTGAGCGAAAAGTACAGTAACTAAAAGAATCACCTTTAAGTGAATCAGCTGAAAAGAAAAAGATTGTTAAAGCCATGTTTTAACTTCAAAACCCTCTGGGGGAGGGGAAATGAAAAATCTCCCAGTAAAGAATGTGAAGATATTTAATAATGTTAAATATATATTAAAAAAAACAAAACAAAACAACAAAAAACCACAAAAAACCAAATTCAGTTTTCTTTTCCCAAGTATGGTACAAACCAATAGTGTAATCCCAATATTCACGTTGCTTTTTTTGAGTTCTTACAAGTTGCTTTAGATTTTAATGACTTTCTTTGGAGAGAGGGAGGGGGGAAGAGATCATTACACATCCAACAGGCAAACTCTCTGTTTCTGTCACTCACAGGTGAGCAAATGCTTGGCTGCTTTTCTCCTTTACAATACTTGTTTGGCTTTTTAAACGTAAAAATGAGATTCAGTAATTTCACTTCTAATGAGCTCGAAGTGCCAATTTCTTACAAAGTATTCACACTCTCAGTGCTCAAACCCACAAGCAAACCCTTTCGCCAGCCTCGGTGAAAAGGACTCTTCCCCTCTAACCCTGATTTGAATGTCAAGTAGTACATTTAAATGCAAGAATTTTTGGCAGCTAAAATAATATATGATGTCTGGCACAACTGATTGTTTCTTCCAAGTATTTCTCAGAGCAGGGCAGGATTAGAGGAGAAGGAAGGGAAGTTACACTCATAAGATTCCCCCATCAAGTCCCTTGGTCTAATGAAAGCTGGTATTTGCTCATCGTTCTCTCAAGTTTCTTCTGTCCTACAAGATAAAATTCACAAGGCCAAGTGGGTTTTCATGGGGAAAAGAAATGTTGTGGTAGGTGGTTTATACGGTTCTGGTCCACGACATTAATTTTATATGCCCTCCCCAAACAGCAAGCATTTTATGGCTTTTTACCCAACCTCCTTTTTACCGCATGCAGATTTCACAGATAAGGAAAAAGCAGATGTAGCTTGTATCGTCTTTAGCCATATAGATTTTTGTGATTCCTTCTAGTAAAACCTGTGCCACCTGACCTCAGCAGGGGCAGAAGCTGGGAGGAGCCCTATTCATTTAGGCCTTGTTTTCCACGAGAGGCGGGGAGGGAGTGAAGGACACCCAGGACACAGGGGACCTTCATTCAGTGCCATCCCCTCCACGGATGTCTGGGGGCACCTCCAGCAGCTCGCTTCAGTGGAGTAAGGGCAGGATGGATCTGGACCAAAATTTGGGCATTTGCCCCCTGCCTGGCCTTTCTGCTGGGTTACCCGCTGTGATTTGCCTTTCTCTGTGGCTGGCTGTCAGACGCGTGTGGTCTTCCAGGGCTTGAGGATGGCTCAGGTGACCCTAGACCTCAGTCTCCTTGGCTGTGTCTGCCCACATCCTCACGCCTCGGTACCAGGAGCGCTCCCACATCAAAACTTTCTTCAACAGTGTTCATATTGTGGGGGTTTGTGTGTTTGGGTGGGGTTTTTTTCAGATATGCTGCCTATGCTTGCAGCCCTTGACAGTGGGGACCTGCGCAGGGGGACCCCAGTCCTCGCTTCTGTGCGATAGACCATGAGCTGCCCTCCTTTCCCTCCACAGGAGATGCTCCTTGTTTGAAAGGGTGCTCACTAGAAACCGGTAATAAACCCAGCCTTGTTAGCGCTGTGGCTTTAAAGATTTTTTTTTTTATTATTTTTTTAAGTTTGATGTTGGCCAAAGGACATTCTTTTCGCATGGAAGACAGGAAAATAAGGTCATTGTATTATATCCTTCAGAGCGTATTTTTTGAGATGCCATTTGTTTAAGTGGCAGTTTTGATTTGGTTTTACTGTGGATTTTCTTTCAGGATTGGTTTTCCCCTCTGGGACGCAGGGGTTTGTCTTCCTGTTTTGGATGGTTGGAAGCCTGGGCAGCTTTTCCTGTATGATGTGCTCTGTATATAAGTGATCTCTCCTGAAATAAACTCACTTCCAGTTACTTAAGAGGATTCTAATAGCTGCTGCTTTGCTGCAATTACTCCAAGTGACAAAGAATTTCTTGGATATGAGCTTGTCAAATGGCTCTGTCAGTACAGGATGTTCAGTATTAAATTACTTTTATGGGATAATTTTTCTGTATTAATTGCTTGCACTTTATACCACAGACCAGCTAAATTGCTGCTTTCCCAGGGCTTGCTCTGTTCATTTTGCAGTGTTACAAACTGTATGTGATTTCTTAAAATGTGTGTATTTAAAACTGCTCAGGGGTCTTTAAAGATCAATATAATCAATTTTGCATTCTTTCTGCTTCCTCCAGGTATCCTTGGTGGGTTTCTTGTTTTTGCTAGGGCTGTACATCTCATCCTTGGCCTCCTGCATGGGAGGGCTGTATGGAGCACCCAGGATCCTGCAGTGCATCGCCCAGGAGAATGTGATCCCCATGCTCACCTTCCTTGGACGTGGGGTTAGTCGTCCTTTTTCCGAGATTGCTGTCAAACCTTTACCTGAAAAAAAACTGGTGGTTTAAGGAGCCACAGTTTCTGTGTGTCAGTAGGGTGAGACGGAGGATGTACGAAAATCGAGGAGGGGAAGATTTGGGATCTGGCACCCTAGAGTAGGCAGAAAAGCCAGGAAACAGATGATTTTGTTAAAAACCCAAGCACCCGGCTGACATGGTCCTTTCTCTGCCTGCGCCCTGTGCTGCACAGCCTCTGCCCCGAGCCCTTCCGCGGGGCTCGGCACCATGCAGGAGCAGCCCTGCTGCACCCCAGCATCTCACCCTGCGCCCCGGCCTCAGGGCTGTCTGTCCTGCCCCTGCACAGGGACAGCCCTTCCTGGGCTGCCATCCGTCCCCTCCTTCCCTCTGACCCACCTCTTTTGAGGTGCCCCCTGTAAAACAGCTACTTACGGTGGAACTTTACCTGCTGATCTTTGTCAAACACCTTATCTTCGCTGGTGTTGATCCTCACCGTGACTGAGGGAGCTACCTAGCTCATCTCTGAACTTTTTTGTCCACTTTGATGGAATGGATGGTAACTGCCTCTTTATCTTCTTTTCTTCTTTTTTCTTTTTTTTCTTTCTTCTTTTTTGCACGTTTTCTTTGAGCTGTTCCTGTCCTCTCTGGTAACCTCATAGCTGAGTATGCGACTAGTCGCGGTGCAGTGGGTTCAGTCTGCATGTACTGGAGAGAGCACACTTCTTTGTAAGATAAGGTGCCTTTTGGACACTATAAAATAAAAACAAAGAATAGATTTGAAAGGTTAAGTTACCGGGCTGCTAAGCTGTAGATATGCTTTGAAACAAAGCCTTACTTTGAATATGACAAGAGGCTTTTTCCTTGTCCTCATAAATAATCCTTATTCACATGAGTCGTTCCCCTGAGATCAGTGAAAGTACCAGTCCCTAAAGACTCTGTTGTCTTGGGCTATACATTCAGAGAAAACTGGTTTTTGTGGTTTTGCCTTCCTCTAAACAGGGAGAAAATAATTCCCTTGCTCTCAATAACCTGCAGCACCTGTCTGTACTGAGAAGCTGGAAAAATATGATGTTTTAGTCATTCAGAGCAGCTTGTAAATACAGAAAAATATTTTACAATATTGATATTTATGAATGTTTTAAAATATTTACAAGTTTTAGAAGTATAATAATTTTCTATACTTTAATTTTAGAAAATTACTTTGAGAAACATAAAACAAAGTCATAATAATAGCAACAATAATAATAATAAATAGTAATAACCATAAGTGAAGCAGCAACAATAACCACAGCAAAAACTTCCAGATCCTGAAGGCAGTTGCCTTGCGATCCCAGAACAGGCTGTTCTCCACTTGGCAATCCTCTGCATATTCTCAGTGATTTAGCAAAGTTGACGGCAAAGCTGTTTCCCTCTCGTCAATGATAGTTTTCTGTCTTTCTGTCAAATTTTCTGTTCTGAACTCTGTCTGGGCAGAGTGCCATGATGGGAAGGGCTCAAAAAGAGCTGAGAAGTCAAGGGCAGATCACTTTTCCCCCCCCGTCCTCCTTTTTGCTGCTTTGAAACTTGTCTAGATTTGGTTTATGGAGAGTTAATAAATTTAGTTTGCCCTTAACAGTCTGTTCCATATCAGTTGTTCTTTTCCATGGTTGAAAAAAGTGTTGTAGTCACCATAACCCCAGCTGATGGGAAGGACGCGACAGTTTTCTGTAGAGTTAAACCCAAGCCAGAGGCAACTGTTCCCAACTGTTCCCCATCTCGGTATGTCTTTCTGATACGGAAGAGGCTTTCTGAGAACCCTGTTCCTTTATCCCCAAGACATATTCCTATTTCATCGTTGAAAGGCATAAGGTCCAGAACTGGTCTCCTTTTCTATTAGTAAATAAGAGTGGAGGAAATAATAGAAATAGTTTCCATTTGAGCTGTGTGTTTATTAAAGAAGCACATGTAGTAAGTGAAAACCTGAGATATTTTGTAAGATATTTTCCAGTGGGGTCTTTATGCAGCCTGCACAGGCTTTTCGGGTACTGAAATGGTGAGACAGTGCCTGGTCCAAGGATGGGCATGTTAGACCTGGGATTAAATTTCATGAGCTGGTGGCTCAAGTCTTTCCACCCCCGATGCCCTTTGCTTTGTCTCTCTTTTTCTCCTCCTCTCCCTGCCTTCACCCCACCCCAAAGGAGAAGAGCAGGCAGTGTTTCTCCTGGCTGCCTGCCTTCCCGATGCACGCCCGGCATCGCTGGGGCCAACTCCTGCCCTCCAGCATCCTCGGCTGCCCAGCCTCTCTGCTGCCTTCCTCCTGCCACTGGGCAGATGTGCCCTGGGAGAAGACAGGAGGGAAACCCCAAGTGCAGAGGCTCAGCAGACCATGGATTTAGCTCAGCCTCATGTCAGAGCAGGGCCAGAAGCTGCTGGTGTGAAGGTGGCACCGCTCCATGCAGGCAGAGCTTCCTCAACTGTATCTGGCAGTTGAAGCCTCTCTGACGGCAGCATGCAGGAGCCTTTTGGGTAGGCAGCGATGTGGAGTCCTATAGAGAAATTGGAGATGAACAGTTACCTCTAATTAACGTGTTTTATTGTCGGGCTTCGTATAAGCCCCGCAGATCTCTCTGTAGGTTTATTACTGCTTTAATGACATTGTTTTACCAAGGAGATATGGAGTGAGACTGGATGAGTTTTCCAAAGGCAAAGCTTGAGTAAGGCTCAGAGGTGAGGTGGGACCTTAGCAGCTTTTGGCTTCCAGCCTGGTCTTTAATTTATAAGCCAGTGAGCCTCTGCTTGTGCACGCATGTGTGTCTGGTGACTAAGGGGGTACCACAGACTGCCCGTGGCAGCTGAGTGACAGGGGAATCCTTATGATGAGGCTCATGGGTATCAATTTAAATATAAGTTTGTTTTATTTATGAACTAGAAAGGACCCAACAAGACTCCAGTGGCTGCGATTTGCTTAACAAGTCTCATCACCATGGCTTTTGTCTTTGTTGGGCAAGTGAACGTTCTTGCTCCCATAGTCACCATCAACTTCATGTTGACATATATTGCTGTAGACTATTCCTATTTCTCGGTCTCCTTGAGCTACAACATTCAGCAGAAACCTGACAAGACCCAGATGGAAAATGCTAGGCCTGCTCACTCTTCCCAGCCTTTAATTTTCAACAAGCCCTCCAGCCGTGCAGCAGAGGGACTAATTCAAGGCAGGTCAAACGGCACCTTGCTGGAATTCACAAAAGACATGGACCAGCTTTTTAAACCATTTCGTAGTGAGCCAGGTACTTGCGAAAGAGGAGGAGCCGAGAATTTAACCCAAAAAGTCAAACAGAAGAAGGCAAAGAAACCAGCCAAGCAGACGTTACAAGACAGCTTTCTCCTGGATCTCCACCATGATGGTCCCCCAGCTCAGTACGTCTGGGATGAGACCGTGGAGCCACGGAATGAGAGCCAGCAGGACCTGGTTGAGCCGGGACATCGGTGCAGTGTGGATGCCCAGTGGACACCGGAGCTGCTGGAGCGGGGGGAGCAGCTCTGCAGTGAGGCGCCCGCGCTCCCCGGCCAGAGGAGAGAAGGTAAGGGCTGCAGGAGATGAACATCTCTGTGCTCGTGGGAGAATGGTTTATAACCTTGGTCCTCCTGGTGCTTTCCTGGAGGCAGGCGTGAAACTAGCTTTATACGGTGCTGTCATTTGGTGATTCATAGCAATAATATCATTTATTCCAGGTTAGGGTAGAGTTCATCGCAATGCATCACAGGAGAAGTTCCAATGCAATTTCCTATGGAAGATTAATCACAGGGAAACAGGCAGGACTATGTTTAGTGTAGGGTTGTTTACAATGTACTCATTATTCTACACATGCACTCTTAGCGCTGTGCAGTAAAAAGGTTTTGAGTGTATCTTGGGGTTTACTTCATCCTGGTGTGGCCATAGGAGGGACGGAACTGCACAGGTCTAAAACTCAGGCCATCAAAATGCAGTGGTCCCCATGCCGCAGGTGGGTCTGTGATTCAACGTCCACAGCTAAGAGTCTGAATTTGTTTTGCTGGCGATGAGGGTGTTTGATACCGTGTGTTTGCTCGGAGTGTGTCATCTCAGTGCTGCGGTGTTTTATCAGCATTAGTCAATTAAGCTTCGTAAACCTTTCCAATGGAGAAAAGCTTTATTTATCTTCTTTGACAAATTGGGAAACTGAGGCAGAGACAGGCAAATGTGGCATTCAAATAGACTCAGTACCAGAGTTGACAACTTTTTTTGTTTTCTTGCACTTCTTTTTTGTTTTTATTTTAGAGGTTTTGATTGAACTCTGCTATACCCAGCTTCTAGCTAGAATTTCTACTTTGGTTTTTGGGAATCTGGTAATGTAAAGTAGGAGGGAAAAAAACCTTTAGCTCCTTTCTAATGTTTCATCATCTTTTTTTTTTATTTATTTTTTTTATTTTTCCTCCATTCTTTAGAATCATCTATAAAGCAACAAAACCCAGAGCTGGAAATTCAGCAAACACCAGAATCCTTCTACTCCAAATTCTGCAATCACTGGGTTTCCTTTGCTGGTGTAAGTAATTTTCTTTTATTTTGAGCACTGGTTTGTTATTGTAGAAAACAGAAGGAAATTCGTCACTTACTACAGTGTGAATAGTACTTTAAAATGGCTTTTGATTCTAGCATTCGAGGTCACCTCAGTTAAGCACCTGAGGTACAATACATCCAGCAGTTCAAATTCCGTGGAGGCAAGATGGCATATTATTTAAAACAACAACAACAAACCCCAACCCAAAGAAAAATGATACAAATTCAAAGTCTGACATCTTAGGACTTTAAAGATGCATGATTGGCTGGGAAAAAAAAATCAAGTGTCCCTCTTTTCAGTGTGTGCCAACCTGCCTTTTCTTGCCATGGGATGGAGTCAGACATCAGCTTCAAAGCTGTGTTGCTTTATTTATGAGGCAGTTTCTGCAAGCTCGGGGTGGGGTTTCTTTAGTGCTGACCTCCTGATACCAGCAGCCCTGCTGTGAAATTCCACATTTTGAGGGAGGAAAGTGGAGCATTCCTCCAGCATGTTACTTTAAAGAATAAATAACTTTCAAATAGCTTCTATCTCAAGCTGCTGAGGAGTTTAGGACATTTATATTCATCTTGGGAAGATGGATTAACGGGCAGATGACAGGGAAAGGGTCAGATATGCATAATGAATGAACCATATGGCTTTGCTGCATGGATGGGGATTTCATAGCTGTGCACAAAAGGTAACAAACCCACTCAAACAACACACCAAACCCTTTTAGTTTAATCCTCAGATGGAGTTTGACACCTACTTTTCAAATTCACTGCTGCTGCTGCCCACAGCCAGCTCCCGGGGAGGGGGTCTGGCCGGATTGCGGCGCCAGGGGTGGGGTGGATGTGGAGGCTCCTCTCTAGCAATGACATCTTTAGGAGGTTGCATGCTGATGCTGTCTCCGGGCTCGGTAACTAACGTGGCTCTCAAGTACGTGTCCTCGCGGAGCAGACGTCTCTCTGCCTTCGCAGGGGCATTTGCTTACGGAGATGACTGACATGTTCATTAAAACAGATTTGGTTTCCTGTCAGTAGATTTGGGAGGAGGTTGCAGCAAAGCTGAGAAGGGATCAACAATGCAAAATAAAATCACAGAAGCAGAAATCAGATGCATTTATTCATCCTGGCTTCTTTCCCCTCTGCCCTCTCTCAGCTCCACCAGTCGTGTCATTCTGGACTCATTTAGCTCTTTTTTTGCATGCTGCCCCTTGCTGCTGCTACCCTGATCCAGGAAGATGCTACCCCTGCCCGTTCATACGCCCCTTGAGCCAAACCTGCCTCCTGAGCTGGTGAGCCTCTGGATACTCCTCTTGGAGTATGCCAAGCAGGGACCTGAGGCCCACGCTGCCTCTAGGACTCAAGGTAGCTGACTGAAAGCTACCTCCATGCTGCTGAAGATGACACTGTAAACCTGTGCTGTCCCTCCTTTTAAAAGTGAGACCAAACGAGGCTCCCTATAACACAGGAACCTCAGTACCAAGAAACCTCGGCTATGCCATCCCCAAATCTTTCCTGATAATACTGGATGGAAGTGCTCTACATGTGGCCAAAAGCCCCACACGACCGAGTGTTTTGCAGGCAGGAGATGATGTGGTTCCCCAGGGCTCCTGCTGCACACCAGCCTCAGCTATCGATGCCCGGGAATGTCCATCCACCCACGTGGTTGCGACTGGCATCATTCCTCCCACGGGCGGAACCCAGGCTGTGCAGCAGGTCTGGTGCAAGGAGAGGCTCTGTGGTGTCCCCGTCTCGGGACATCATTGGGAGGGAGATACCTCAAAGGAAACACTCACTGGGATAATC
>JMFS01016592.1:0-21476 GCA_000699545.1 Podiceps cristatus | reverse complement strand
GCCTGTAGTAGACACCAGCCACCAGGTTCCCAAAGGCATAAAAATCCCCAGCATGGTTCATTACAGACAGAACTAATCACAGTGTAGAGCTGGCTAATATTTTTGGATGTTATCTAATGCCCTGATATATATTACCCTTAAATTTCACTGAGAGTCATCAAGAAAAGATGCTGCCTGACTTTTAGACATTGATTAATACTTTCTCTTTCATTTACACTTCTCTAGTTCAGTTTTCTTCAGAATTTTTCAAGTTTGTCTAATGTCTAATGTATTTTCCAATGCAGTTTCATGGTATTAAAACTGTCAATGACAGACTATTTTCATATACACACTAAGTTGATTCATTTTATAAAAGCCTATTGAAAATAAAAAGGCTACTATTTACTCAAAAATCACTGGAATTTCTCTTTTATTTTGCATCATTTTATGAATGGAAAAAAAAATATCTGTTGTGATAACTCGAAGAACCTCTATTCGATCCTCCTCCATAAATAATCTAATTTGATGGATAACCTGTCAAATAGACATTTATCCTGAGACCTTGGTAAAATCTGACATGTTCAGAGTCCACCATTCAAACTTTTCTTGTGCAATCTTATAATAATTTATACTCTTATTTAACCATAAAGCTTTGTTGGTGTGAAAGATGATAAATAAAACAGGTGTCTCAATAGCATTAAATAAAATAAGAAAAAAAAAAATCTAGACAAATCTATCTCTTCTGTAATCCCCCGCCTCCCACTTTCGGGGATATTTTCCTTGCAAACATATACACATGCACACACTTTTCTTACATATATTTAATATAAAATTCTGTATGCGAAGATTCCTGAATATTATTAATCTGAACTCTCTAGGTATATATTTCTCTTCCTATGATTTCTAGGTTTTTCCAAATACCATTTTTTTAAGAAAGAGCTTTTAAGTTTTATGTGCTTTTCGGGGTGGGGTAGGGGGTGGTTGGGGAGCAGGGGGAGGGAAGAAAAAAGAAGACAACATTTTCTTCATTGGAGGTTTCCTGAGATCATTCTGCCTGGAGCAGTTGTGGATGAGGATGCTTTACTAGACTAGCAGTGACCCACATGAGAAACAGGATGCAGTAGTAGAGCAATGGGCTTAGGAGCAGGATGAGGAGCCACCTTCAAGCTAAGGATGTGTAAGTAGCTCCTGGGAGAAGTGAACCTGTGGGAAGAACAGACGTTTTCTGGCAGTGAAGCATCTGAGCAATCAAAAGTCTGCCCAGTATATTCTGCTGCAGTCTTTGTCATGATGGTTCTGAACAAAAGACATCACCTCACTGTCCAGGGGGAAAGAGGACCATTACCAGTTCATAAGAAAAAGAAAAAGGCAGCTGCCCATCACTTGTTAACTGAGCTCCAAAGAAATAGTGTCTACTGAGAAGGATTGTGTGAGTGAAGCATGTCTCAAGGATAAATGAGCAGGCTAAACTGACAGCAAATCCCAACCTAAACAAAAGACATGTGCTCGTTAGCAGGCCAGGCAGTAGTTTTTACTAGTCTGCGGTCAGTTGTGCTACAGAAAAGACAGCAAATCACAAAGAACTGGGAAAATAAATAAAGCAAATGAATGTAAAGAACAGAATAACAGAAGTATAATCACTGCATAATCAGGGAACAGAATTATTTG
Organism: Podiceps cristatus; assembly: GCA_000699545.1. Classification (NCBI taxonomy): domain Eukaryota; kingdom Metazoa; phylum Chordata; class Aves; order Podicipediformes; family Podicipedidae; genus Podiceps; species Podiceps cristatus. The sequence goes on along the minus strand of JMFS01016592.1, from coordinate 19,829 downwards.
CTGTGGATTTTGTCTTTTTCAAATCCTAGGAAAAAAAATTGTAAAAAATGAAGAATCATTAAAAAAAGGAAAAAAAAATGGTCCTTGATGTACTTAATGCAAGATTTTGATATTCCACTTTTTAAAAGACAATTTTTTTGCACAGAATCATAGAATAGAATCATGGAATAATTCAGGTTGGAAGGAACCTTGAAAGGTCATCTAGTCCAATCTCCCATGCAATGCACAGAGACATCTTCAACTAGATTGCGTTGCTCAGAGTGCAGTGTAGACGTGCTAAATTTTAGTACATGAAAATTTGCCCTGAATTGTACCACAGGGAGACTATTTGAAAATGTTAAATCTCTGGTTTATGCTGTTCAATATATAGGTCTTAGTTGCATGATGCCTTTCTGTTCACGTCTGATTTGTATATGTGTAGATAAATATGCATATATGCATATGTGCACACACATATGAATATATATATCAGTGGCACCATACTGAATACTAGAAATTATTGCATATTGGAATTAAGCTATTCCTTTGTGAGAGCTCTTCATCTCCACTGTACCTCTGTCACCTAAAGCATGTAGTCTAATACAAGTCATAATCAATTTAGTTTTATTGAGGACAGCTGACTGAAGTAGGAATCAAAAAAAGCAGAATTCAAGAAAATACACTCACTCAGACAGACACACAGTCATTCAGTAGCTCCAGTGGTGCCGGCTTTCTGCTGGGAGTTTCGGGATGGCCAGGCCACATCTTCTCAGGCAGATGCAGTTGCTTTCCAATAAGGCTCACCCAAACATTTTTGGGTTGGGAGCTGTATCTCTTCAAATCTCTCTCCCTCTGCTCTTTGGTGGCTCAGCCCATCCTTCGCCATATTTCACTCATCCTTCCTCAGTAATAAATGGGGAGCTACAAAATTTACCTCTGTCTGTATAACAACAAAACCATTATGTTATACATCCTATAGAGGTTAGATGTTACAGAGGTACTATTAATTCTCTATACATGATTGCCATTCCTACAGGAAGGTTTCTTCAAAAGACATGAACAACAGCTGAAACCAATATAGTATCAATGTACTATAGGACTTTTTCACATCTTGGTCTTGGGTCAGGCTGATAACGTTTATCATTTCATGGAATTATACCAAGACTTTTTTTTTTTTTCTTTTCATATGATGGTGAAAAAACTTACAGTATTTTGATGCAATGTAACTGCTTTGATGCAATATAACTAGGAAGGTAACAGTGAGTCAACCTTAAGTCATCTCACTGAGGCTGAATGAAGAAGCAGTGGATAAAGAACAAGTTTTCTTCCAGAGAAGCAGGGCCTGATTGCAGTAATATTAAGTGATTATTAAATACAGTAGATACTAGGTAAGTACTAAAAGCAAATGATGTAAATACTAGCTGCTTTAAACCAGAGAGAAGACGAGACACCAAATCCTACCTTTATGCAAATGATCGTTGCAAGTAGTTTGTATAATGTCACTTTAAAAAGATAATTTTGTAGTTAAGCAGATAGAAGATGCATGATTTAGAGCTAGCATTTCCTTTTACAACACCTTTTAGGCTGGCATTTAAGCTACATAGATTCCCTTCGCTAAGCAAAACCAGAGGATGGTTGATGCCAGCACATTAGGATGACTGAAAAATACACAGAAAGTACATGGAGATGTATGCCAAGGTAAAAAACAGAGAAAGGTATCAACATGGGGGGAAAAAAAAATCAAGATCCTGATGAAGCTATAGTGTTTGAAGGACAGGTTTTCTAACCTCTGCAGCTATGCAAAGAATGAGGAACTACAGTAGACGAATATACATGAGAAAGCCAGATTGTCTCAAGGACTGTCTCTCTTTCTCCTTTTTCCACAGCATTTTCCTGGAGACACTGGCTGCTCATGACCTGGATGGGTGTACTTTTTCCTGGGTAAAAAACTGGCTGGATGGCCAGACCCAAAGAGCTGTGCTGAATGGAGTTAAATCCAGTTGGTGGCCAGTCACAAGCGGAGATCCCCAGGGCTCAGTTTTGGGGCCAGTTCTGTTTAATATCTTTATCAATGATCTGGACAAGGGGATCAAGGGTACCTTCAGTAAGTTGGCAGACAACACCAAGCTGGGAGGGAGTGTTGATCTGCTTGAGGGTAGGAAGGCTCTTCAGAGGGATCTGGACAGGCTGGATCGATGGGCTGAGGGGCAGTTGTATGAGTTTCAATAAGGCCAAGTGCTGATTCCTGCTCTTGGGTCACAGCAACCCCAGGCAATGCTACAGGCTTGGGGAGGAGTGGCTGGAAAGCTGCCAGGCAGAAAAGGACCTGGTTGACAGTTGTCTGAATTTCAGTATGTTGCGTTTTATGCGGTATCCGAATACAAAGGTTCCATAACATGCAATATAATAGCAATAGAAATTGGCTCATGAGGATGACAATGTTGTCCAAATGTAGCTAAGATGAAAGTGAGATGCTGTAGCAGAAGTTTGTCTTTAGCCTTCTTCATAGTACTTGATAAATGGGAGCATGTGATAACAGACTGTGAAGTTATGGCTGAGAAGTTAACTTACAGATTACAAACTACCCTGCCACATTTACAGTTCCTTGTCTCTAATAGTAACCTAAATGATGTTAAGTTTCATTTGTTCATATTAATCTTCTTTTAATGCTTTAATGAAGACAACTATTTATCACCATAGAAATTTTTCTGACTGCACCACTTTGCCTTCCAAACAAAACCAAACCCAAACCCAAACCCAAACCCAAACCCAAACTCAAAACCCTCTCAAACCAAACACCCTAACATGCATTTTTTGTTTTTTAAGATGGGATTGGTCTAAGATTTTAACACTTTTTTTTTTTTTTTCTAAGGTGGAATTAGTCTATGATTTTTATGCCAAATTTTAGACCAGAACACAGTATTACAGCTGAGCTATAACACCTTGAAAAACTGTTTGTAACAGAAATTATAACAGACTACTGTATAGCAGCCCCTATGACTATATCAATAATAAATACATCTTGATACTATGAAATAAATTTATTACAGAAGTTTTACTCTATTAGTGTACTTTGACCTCAAAGTTTTTCTTGCTGGTGAATATGATAGGCTTGTATACCTCTTTATTCATAATACAAAAGTTAAAAATGAAGGGTATAAAAGCAAAATTAATTGATTGTGAATGTAAATATTTAACAAATAGGAAAGAGTTTAATTTTAAAGATTCACGATGCAGAGGTAGAATGGATTGCTGAAGAACAGGCATTACTATGGCAGGTGATTTGTTTTTAATTACTATTGCAAGCATTGATTTACCATAAAAGTAGAGGCTGATTTTATTGCTTGAATTAGTCTTGTGGAAATGTGGTTGGTTTAAAACATAAACAACTTCTAATGAGCAAGAGTGTTAAATATCTATGAAAAAATGTTAGAACATAAAGCTTACACAATTACCTCACATTTTACTGTTGACCAGCATTACATCTTATGGACTTTTAACTCTGTAACATAAAAACGAAACTTTACTGGAATTCTTTTTCAAAAAAAGTCTAATCAAACCAGTAAATACTCAGTTTTTGTCTGACATCCTAAATTGCTTATAATTCACAAAGAGAACGCTGTAAGTAGCAAGTCTTCCAAGTAGCAAAAAAACCAACCAAACAAACCAAAGACAGCACATGATGTTGGAACCCTGTAAATAATTTTATTTGCAATTAAAACCTCACATGATTATTACAAAAAACTTTATGTCACAAAAGTAGGTATTGATCAAGAGCATTCATTTATCAAGAGAAAACCTGAACCTGAGAGAGGATTTTCCACAAGAAAAGTGGAATACTCTGGGGCTCCCCATTATAGCAGGCACTCTAAAGCTTTACTTTTCTACATCTTATAGAAACATCAGTGCTTCTCTATGTCACTAACTGTGGGAGTAGTGTGATTCATTAAGTAAAAACCCATTTTCAGCAAGAGTTCCACTTTATCTGCTTGGAATATAGAGAGTATCCTTTATCTGTAAGGGGGTCCTGAGAGAAAAAAGCTCTTTCCTGAGATCTCATAGAATCATAGAATCATTTAGGTTGGAAAAGATCTTTAAGTTCATTGAGTTTAACTGTAACCTAATGCTGCCAAGTCCACCACTAAACCATGGCCCTATGTGTCATATCTACATTACTTTTAAATAACTCTAAGGAGGGTGATTCAACCACTTCCCAGCACAGCCTCTTCCAAGGCTTGATAACCCTTTTGATGAAATTTTTTTTCCTAATACCCAATCTAAACCTTCCCTGACGCAACTTGAGTTCATTTCCTCTTGTCCTATCACTTGATTTTTTGGGAAAAGAGAGCAACATCCATTTCAGTGCAACCTCCTTTCAGGTAGTTGTAAAGAGCGATAAGGTCAGCCTCCTTTTCTCCAGGCTAAACAACCCCAGTTCCCTCAGTCGCTCCTCACAGGACTTGTTCTCTAGACCCTTCACCAGCATTGTTGCCCTCCTTTGGACACGCTCCAGCACCTCAGTGTCTTTCGTGTAGTGAGGGGCCCAAAACTGAACACAGTATTTGAGGTGAGGCCTCACCAGTGCCGAGTACAGAGGGAGGATCACTTCCCTACTCCTGCTAGCCACACTATTTCTGATACAAGCCAGGATGCTGTTGGCCTTCTTGGCCACCTGAGCACACTGCTGGCTCATATTCAGACAACAGCACACCCAGGTCTTTTTCTGATGGGCAGCTTCCCAGCCACTCCTCCCCAAGCCTGCAGCGTTGCCTGGGGTTGTTGTGACCCAAGTGCAGGACTTGGCACTTGGCCTTGTTGAACCTCATACAATTGGCCTCAGCCCATTGACCCAGCCTATCCATATCCCTCTGAAGAGCCTTCCTACCGTCAAGCAGATCAACACTCCCACCTAACTTGGTGTCATCTGCAAACTTAGTGAGGGTGACCCAATCCCCTTGTCCAGATCATTGATAAAGATGTTAAATAGAACTGGCCCCAAAACTGAGCCCTGGGGAACACCACTTGTGACTGACCGCCAACTGGAATTAACTCCATTCAGCATAATTCTTTTGGCCCAGCCATCCAGCTATTTTTTTACCCAGGAAAAAGTACACCCACCCAGGCCATGAGCAGCCAGTTTCTCCAGGAGAATGCTGTGGGAAACGGTGTCAGAGGCTTTGCTAAAATCTAAGTAAACAATATCCACTGCCTTTCCTCATTTACTAGGCAAGTCACATTGTCACAGAAGGAGATCAGGTTTGTTAAGCAGGACTGGCCTTTCATAAACCCATGCTGACTGTGCCTGATCCACATCATTGTCCTGTACATGCCACATGATGGTACTCAAGATGAACTGCTCCATAACCTTCCCCGGTAGAAGGTCAGACTAACAGGCCTGTAGTTCCCCAGATTCTCCTTCTGGCCCTTCTTGTAGATGGGCATCACATTTGCTAACCTCTAGTCAACAGGGACCTCCCTGGTTAGCCAGGACTGCTGACGAAAGATGGAAAGTGGCTTGATGGGCACTTCTGCCTGCTCCCTCAATACCCTTGGGTGTATCCCATCCAGCCTCATAGACTTGTGTGTGTCTAAGTGGTGTGGCAGGTCACTAACCATTTCCCTTTGTATTATGGGGTTTCATTCTGCTCCCCATCCTTGTTTCCCAGCTCAGGGGGCTGTGTACTCCAAGAAGAACCATGTTGCAGTGTAGCAGGACATATCGACAAGTACAGCTGAGCAGCAACATAAGCAGGACCAGCCCCATCAGTTGTACAAACAGATGTAGAAATAACTCCTCACTATTAAGAGTGAAGTAAGACAATGGGCCACAATTATTTATGGTACATTTTTTAAAACTTCACATCTGGTGTGTCTTCCTATATTGTTTTTCTCTCGGGATGTCCAAAAGTAGCTTAATTCTGTCTAATAGATAGAGCTGGTCTCATTGGAATCATAATATAATGCTAAACAGATAACTTTGGATTTTCAGAATATTTATTTTCTGAATAGAAAATTCCTGTATGTTTTTTCCACATTTTCACAGCTTAACATACCAATATTCCTGAATTGAGCCCCTTTTTTGAAATACCAGTTATTGTTATCGACAAGGGAAACATTTTTAAGTTCTGTATTCAGGAGGGAAGTCAGTAGTAGAAGCAGGTGTTTGGTCATACTGTGTAAAGGTACTGGAGATAGAGCAACTCAAAATTTAAACACAGCCAGGCACCTTTCTTTACCACTGGTCTCAGCTATGAAACCACAGGCTCCCACAATACTTCATCCTTGTGGATGAAATGCAGCACCTAGTGCTTTAAGATTGCTTTCTATTAGTAAGGAAAACATCAAAAGCAAACCTTAGGCTAGACATCTTGGTGAAATTATATAATTACAATTAAGGGTTCAGGAATCATATTGATAAGCAGCATATAAATAGATTGATATGTCAATTTAATGAAGACTCCTAATGTTATTTTACTGTGGAATAAATCTGGATTTCACAGCCTCTGAATGTTGATTTCAAAAGAAAAAAAAAAAATATGTCTGATGGAAGTAAATAAGAGATGAGATCATTTTAAACACGCAGTGAACTGAGACAGACACATTGTTTTTAAAGTCTAATTTTAAACTGTGTTGTTTACCATAGAACCATTACAATCTATCATGTCATTAGGCTGCCATATAGATGCACACTAAGTAACTTGTGATTTTTTTTTTTTTTTTAGATGGTTGCTTACGTGAAATAGCTGCTTTTCAGGTAAAAATAATTCACATGAGCATTTTTCCTTATGTTTAGAGAACATGACTGAGTCTGAATTACAGGCACTCAAAAATAAAGAAAGGTAATGCTAATACAGAGATATTATTAGGAGCTATGATATTTTACCATAGTAATTAAATCAGGTGTACAGACCCTTCATTGTATTTCACACCAAGGTCATATAGATCCATTTCATTTAAATAGTTTTTTTCTTTATCTATTTTTTTGTGTTCTGCAGCAAGCCCAATGGTGATCCAAGGCTGAATGTGCTGTGTAGAAAACTCAGCTTACCTAGGGCTGGAACTCTATAGCCCACCTCCCATCTGCCCTTGAGCAACATTACACTTGCCTTTACCTGCCCACAGATGTTTCCCAGACAAGAAACACATTTGCGGTTCTGCTGCCACTAATGAGAAACAAAAAATTATGTCACCTGCATATGCAGCTGATATTGACATTAAAATGGATAGTGGAGATGAGGGGAGAGGAAGGGAAGAGACAAATCTTTGGATATGAGATATTGTGATACGCAAGTGCAAAGAATACAAAAGTTGGCAAATACAGCAGCCCTGAAAGTCTGTATCCACAGAAATGTCTGTGCATCGCTCAGATAAACACTGCAATGCAAACACTGTACACAGCTTGACATTCAGGGGGATTTTCCATCAGATTTCCATCTTCTTCCACAGTGCAGATGGTAGAGGGAAAACTTTTCATTAGCTGATAGAGGATCTGAGTGGGAAGCTGCTTAAATTATCCAGAAATGACAAGGACTGGGAGAGAAAAAGGAGAGCTTAGTTCAGAGAGTGAGACTTGCCTCCCTGCATTCAAAATCATCAGCTGAAAAAGCCTTTGGCATTATGTCCTTAGGCTGAGTCAGTCACCCATATCAGTCATCCAAATTCCAAAGCTGTCCCTCCTGTTTGCCCTTTATTTCCCCAAGCAGTGTGCAGCAATCCCTGCTGCTGGCAGCAGCCCTGCTGAAGCAAGGTCTAGCTGACGATAACCGTTACACATGCTTTCAGCTCACTTCTAGGGGGATGGAGCTCTCTAATGAGATGCCTGGATTGTGATACTAAAGTTAATACAAGCCAATATATTTTGGGGGGTTTGGGTTGGGTTGGGGTTTTGTGTTTTGTTTCTTGTTTTATTATGGTTTGACCCTGGCTGGATGGCAGGTGCCTACCAAAGCCACTCTATCACTCCCTTTCTCAGCTGGACAGGGGAGAGAAACTACAAATAAAGACTTACGGGTCGAGATATCACTCACCAATTACCTGTCCTGGTTTAGGTTGGGACAGAGCCAGTTTTGCCTCCAGCGGCTCCTGTGTTTTGGATTTAGTATGTGAAGAATGGTGATAGTATGCTGCTGTTGCTGGTTGCTGCTGAACGATCAAGGACATTTGCCAGCTTCACAGGTTTTGCTAAAGTGCAGGTGCAAAAACTTGGGAGGGGCACAGCCAGAGTATTCCATACCATAGACATCATGCCTGGTATAAGTGAGGGTTGGCTGGTGGGCCACTTCCCTTCTTGTTCCCTTATTTTTCTCATTTTTCGTTCATTCGGGCCTTTTCATTCATTTGTTCAGCTTTTTGTGCCTTTGCTTGCTCTCTCTGGAACTTGCTCTTCTGGGATAGTTGCTGAATATTCCTGTTCCCTGCCTGTTGCTCAAGACAGGCTGTATCAGTTTTTGGGTGGTGAGAAATTATGCATCGCTTGTTTTATATATTCTATATAAAAGGTGGTCAGGCATTGGAACAGGCTGCCCAGGGAAGTGGTTGAGTCTCCATCCCTGAAGGTATTTAAAGAATGGATAGATACGGTGCTTGAGGGCATGGTATAGATGGACTTGGCAGTGATGGGTTAACGGTTGGACTCGATGACCTTAAGGGTCTTTTCCAACCTTGAAAATTCTATGGTTCTATGATTCTATTATCCTTATTATTATTATCATCATTATTAATATATTTTTATCCTTTTCTTTGTTGTCCTGGTGAGCTGCTTTTATCTCAGCCCGCAAGTTTTCCTTTCTCTCTGATTCTCCTTCCCACCCCACTGGGAGTGGGGGGACTGAGAGAGCGGCTGTGTGGTATTTGTTTACCATCTGGGGTTAAACCATATTACTGTCACGGGCAAAAGAGACTTGACTTGAGGAAAAATAATTTAATTTATTGCCAATCATGTCAGAGTATGATAACAAAAAATAAAACTAAATCTTAAAAACACCTTCCTCCACTTCTCCCTTCCTCCTGGGCTCAACTTCACTCCCTATTTCTCTCCCTCCCTGCTGGAGCAGTGCAGGGGGACAGGGAATGAGGGTTGCGGTCAGTTCATCACATGTTGTCTCTGCCTCTCCTTCCTCCTCAGAGGGAGGGCTCCTCACACTCTGCCCCTGCTCCAGCCTGGGGTCCCTCCCCTGGGAGACAGTTCTCCACAGACTACTCCATCATGGGTCCTTTCCACAGGGTGCAGTCCTTCAGGAACAGACAGCTCCAGCATGGGCTCCTCTCTCCAGGTCCTGCCAGGATCCTGTTCCAGCACAGGCTTCTCACAGGGTCACAACCTCCTTTGGGCATCCACCTGGTCCAACATGGGGTCATCCATGGGTTGCAGGTGAATATCTGCTCCAATGTGGACCTTCACGGGCTGCAGGGGCACAGCTGGCCTCACCATGGTCTTCACCATGGGCTGCAGGGGAATCTCTGCTCTGGTGCATGGAGCACCTCCTCCTCCTCCCTTCTTCTGCACTGGTCTGGGGGTCTGCAGACTTGTTGTGCTCACATCTCACTCCTCTCTCTGCTGCTATAATCCTGCAGCAGGTTTTTTCCCCCTTCTTAAATATGTTATCCTAGAGGTGCTATTACTGTCACTGACTGTCTTGGTCTTGGCCTTGGCCACTATCTTGGCACTGGTCTGGCTGTCTTGGGGCCAGATGACATTTGCTCTATTGGACATAGAGGAAGCTTCTAGCAGCTTCTCACAGAACCTGCTGCTGTAGTCCCCCCTCGCTATCAAATTCTTACCATGCAAACCCAGCACATTCCACCCCTTGCCTCTATGAATCACATATTTAAGAATTATCATTAAAATCCACACTCATCACACAATCTTCACAAATTTCAGTCACATCAACAAAAAAGAAAGAATTTCCTACACCAGAATCAAAATAACATCACAACACCAAATGGAAGTGGACAATTTACACACACAATCTATGCCTCATTCCTTCACTACAATTAGAACAGAAATTCTCCACCATTATTCTGCTCTGTAACAATGTTTAGTCTATGTTTTGCCCGTTGTCTCTCCCAATTACTATTCGTATCTCAAATTCTTCATGCCCCACTTTGGGCACCAAAAAGGACTGTTGCGGTTTAGACCCAGCCAGCGGCTGAGCACCATGTGGCTACTCACTTGGTCCTCTGCCCACTGTGGGATAAGGAGGAGAATCAGAAAAAAGAAAAGCAAAACTTGTGGGTTGGGACAACAGCAGTTTAACAGGACAGCAAAGGGAAAGAAAACAAACAAACAAAACCCCAGCAATAACAATAACTGAGTGTACTTAGCACATGTTGCACAGCACAGGTCGCTCACCACCTGTCGCCCAACTGCTCCTGAGCAGGGATGCTACCCCTGGTGTCCTCCCCCTCTATACAGGGAGTATGGCAGTCATATGGTATAGAATAGTCCCCGGGCCAGCTCCTGGTGAAAATTAACCCTATCCAGCTCCTGGTGAAAATTAACCCTATCCCAGCTGGAACCAGGACTGTTTTGAGTTTTATTTTGTTTGGTTTTTTGTTGTGGTTTTTTTTTGTTGTTTTTTTTTTTTAATGAAACAAACAAACAAAAAACCCTCTGAGTAGCTTGACGCAAGCTTTCATTGCTTACTTTCCAGGAGAGTGTACCATCATCACCAGGTTATAGAATATTTTGGAAATGAGCCACTTGCCATTCTCTTTGCTAAACTGAACCACCCTGAAGCCACAGGTCCAAAAATCAAGGAACTGAAGAGGGAAAAAATGAGTTCAAAAAGTTTCTCTGTTTTGGCAAGAAAGTAATTTTTTGCATAGGTAAGTGTATTGGGTCTGGGTACTTAGTAAATATTTTGTCAAATAATTTTTTAGATAAACAGGATCCTTGGAGAACATAGCAGGGGACAAAATAGTGGTGACTGGTTTTAGGCAGATCCAGAAGTTAGGTGGTACCTGAAAGTTGACACCTGGAAGCACTGTGTAGACTGAAGGCATATCAGAGTTGGCCAAACTGGGAGTTGGGCAGCATGTACTTGTTTTGAATAGTCCCTTTGGATGGAATTTATTTAACTTTAACTACCAAAAAACTTAGCTTGTCCTAATGTGGTCTATTATAAAGAAAAATAGATTCACCCTTCCAGAAGAAAAACTAATTTATCCTAAGCTAAATGCCTAAACTATATCATGTGAACTGCCTTCATAGTTTATCATTGGGAATCTGCCTCTCCCCAGTGAGCAGAAAAGGTACCTGAATTGCTAACTTGCCCAATACCTGGCATGATGCCTAAAATTCAGACAGATCAGCTTAGATGACATGTATGACACATTAAGATTTTAACATACAATATTCTAATAATCTTAAAGCAAATTTTCTCTCTTTTATCAGCATTTTTCTTTTATTTTGAAAAGAATAGGAACTCCAACTTTTGATATATCAAATTAAGTAGCACTTCACAGTCCTGCTATGAAGAAAAAAATAATTGTTTTTGTTCAAAGGCATCACTTGCAGAAAGCTGCTGCTTTCATACTAAAGAAAGAAGGGAAGTAATTTACATCAACAGTTTAAGCTGACCCATTGTCTGCCTCTTCTTTAGCACGATGAATTTGTACATGAGTAAGTTTTTAAACATAGATAGCAAATGAGCTACCAAAAATACAGAACCTACTAGACGTGTTCTTAATGTTTGACATTTCCTTTGAAGTTTCACTGCCTACATTACAATGGTAATGTAAGCTGTTTCTGCATTTGGAAAATCATGTCAACAAAGGTTTTTCACATGCCAAAATTCCAGAACCTGAACTTTATTTGACATTCAAATCTGTCTTATTTGCAGAGAGATTTCAAATTTTTTATTTGAAATTCTGGCAAGTACATATTCTAGATCCATTACATGATCATATCTGAATCTTTGGTATATAACCTGTATCAGGGTAATAAAGGTACATTTTTTATTTAGAGTCATGTGTTCTGGAGATTTCTTTTAAAGGTGTGTAAACCAGATTTGTCCAATGGTCTAACTACAATTGTTAGCACTATTGTCAATTAATAAAAGCATAAAAGGAAACATCAAAAGTCTTCTTTATTATCCTTATCATCAGTCCCCAGCTTTCCCCTTGTAGACTCGTTGTCTTAGAAACTCTTTAAGGTAGACCACTGAAATCTCATTCCAGATTGCATCTTCATTCAATGCATGCAAATAAATGAGACATAAGAAGAAATAGATTATGTATGGGTAATTGCCACCTGCTCACTCTAGAGGTGCAGCAGAGCCGATAGCCAGCCAAGTCAGACTTTTCAATACAGAACAGTACCTAGCTCTGGAGTATTTGATGATTGCTGCCTGATATATGATAATTTTTCAGTGGTACTTCGGAGGTTTGAGGGATTGTTACATTTCCTTCGGTTCATCATAGCTGAGAGACTTGGCCAAAAACTGGAATGCATGATGCTGTTGGGGGCTCCTGTGGCTCCCCAGGCTTTGTAGGAAGGTAGACTAATCTTGGCCTAATCTTGTTTCTTCTTGAACATAATATTCTCTATGTTGGTTTCCTGCATTCACACTATTTTCTGCAAAATATCTGGTTCCTGTTGAGTAGCTTAAAGAGCTGCATGACATGAAAAAAGATCTGGTTTTCCTCTAAAGTTTATTTTGGTCTTCTGTGCAGTTTACAACAAAGGACTATAGATCTGCACTTACTGGTTCCATGCAGCTTTATTTCCAGTACCAACTTTTATACAAAATGCTCTACAGCAAACAGACAAAAAAGCGATCATGAACAGATAGAAAAATGGCAAACTAAAACTCTGTGAAACATGTGCCATGAAGCAGAAGAAATCTTCAAATATTGCCCCCAAGAAAGAGCTCTCAGTAGGCCTGACATTAGCAGCAATTTCTAGTTTTTTCCTAATATAGTGATGCCTTTGGGCTGAAATCTTCTCATCTTTGTGATAGTCACAGGTAAAGCCTAAACATTGAATTGACAGACATGAGGATCTTGGGCTACTACCAGGTGATGTTTCTTCCTGACATTGTCTATGATCCTGGTGGTCTCATGAGACTGTTCACTTCTGAGAAAATAATGGAATATTGGCGAGGAGGATTATAAATATGCCTAAGTGACATGCAGTTGGTGTCTAGAAAAATACATATATCATTCTGATTGTTGTTTATCTTTGTGTGTTTGACAAGTAGAACATCTGTGTTTAGATAACATAGGCCTATGATAGAATTAGAGGAATTCTTTGATAGAGACTCATGCCCTGCTATGGGAAATATTAAACCACAGTGGTAAACAATGCCTGCACGAATCCCTGATAAACAGGTGAAAAAAGCAGGTTCAGTGATCCTCTAACATGAAAGAAGTTCAGCAGTGCCTGTGTCCCCACTTGTGTGTCTCTGCCTGGGTGCTGCTTCAGGAATCCCCTGGTTGGCAGGGTAAAGAAAATTTACTCGTATTTCATCCATGGTTTTGTGGTTGTTCCTGCATCCTGCCTGTGCTGAGTCACACATCATTTTCAGGATTTGGCCTAACAGACAGATCACACTAAGGCCTGATACATGCTGGCAGAAGTACCTTTAGGTCAAAGTGAGAGCTACACTCACAAAAGACACAATGGACTGGAAGACATAAGGGCTGTTCTGCAGCCATTATCACCTGCATCTTACTGTCTCCATTGTATCCCAGATTTTTGCATATTAAATTCCTCAGAATCCACTAAGTTATGGAAATAGTGCAGATCAAACTTTCAAGGAAGTTATAAATGTTTGGAGGGACTCTCCTGTATTTCAGTTTGTGCCCATTGCCTCTGGTTTTGTCAGTTGACAAAAAAAAAAAAAAAAAAAAAAAAAAAAAAAAACAAACAGTTTTTTTAAAAAAAAAATAAGAAAGGAAATAATGTGTGTGCTGGTTTTGGCTGGGACAGTTAATTTTCTTCATAGTAGCTGGTATGGGGCTATGTTTTGGATTTGTGCTGAAACCAGTGCTGGTAATACAGAGATGTGTTAGTTACTGCTGAGCAGGGCTTACACAGCGCCAAGGCCTTTTCTGCTTCTCACCCCGCCCCACCAGTGAGAAGGCTGGGGGTGCACAAGAAGCTGGAAGGGGACACAGATGGGACAGCTGACCCCAACTGACCAAAGGGATATTCCATGCCATCTGACGTCATGCTCAGCAATAAAAAACTGGGGGAAGAAGGAGGAAGGGGGGACATTTGGAGTGATGGCATTTGTTTTCCCAAGTAACCATTAGGTGCAATGGAGCCCTGCTTTCCTGGGGATGTCTGAACACCTGCCTGCCGATGGGAAGTAGTGAATGAATTCTTTGTTTTGCTTTGCTTATGTACACAGCTTTTGCTTTATTTATTAAACTCTCTTTATCTCAGCCCATGAGTTTGATCACTTTTACCCTTCCCTCTTATCTCACTGTGGGGGAGTGAGTGAGTGGCAGTGTGGTGCTTAGTTGCCAGCTGGGGTTAAACCATGACAGTGTGAAACGTCATTAGTCGCTTATGTCTTTTGTCCAGTGCTATCTTTTTAAAGGTACTCCGTTTAAATAGCAAGTTGGGGGTGGGAGGTGGGGGTGGAACAAATTCTTGAAACAGAGAAAATATACTGGAAGTAAGCAGAAAAGACATAATACAACAAGAGGAAATCCAGGTGGACTATGACTCCCTATTGCCTGAGAATTGATAGCTTTCCCTTTTATTCAAGCAACTAACCTGGCTGAGTTTGAGCCCTGCAGCAGCACCCCAAGGAAGCAGTGAGCAATAGCAGAGGGAGCCCCCCTGCTACAAGGGACAAAGGCTTTCATCTGATGACCTGACCTGCTGTTTAGGGAGGCTTACAGCTTGCCAAGGACTCGGATCTGAGACTTCGTGGAGGCACTGACAAAGTCCTGCCCTCCAGATGGTTGTGCTGTCATACAGAGGGGCCTCACTGGCCAGCAGAAATGAGCAGAAAGAAACTTAATGAATACCTACAAAGGGAAGTGACAAGCCCTGCACTTGGGGAAGAATAATCTCATGCACTAGTACAGGCTGAAGCTGATCAGAAGCTGCTTTGCTGAAAAGGACCTGGCCATCCTGGTGGACAAGTTCAAGATGAACCAACATTGCACCCTTGCAGCAAAGAAGGCCAAGAGCTTCCTTGTCTGTGTTATACAAAGCATTGCCAGGAGGTTGAGGGAGGTGACCCTTTTCTACTCAGCAATGGTGAGACACATGGAGTGCTGTTTCTAGTGCTGGGCTCCCCAGGTACAGGACTCGTATGGACATACTGCTCCAGCAAAGGGTAATGAAGATGACAAAGGCTGAGAGAGCTGAGACTGTTCAGCCTCAAAAAAGAGGAAGTTCAGGGGGAATCTTATCAACATGTATGAATACTGGACGGGGGGGGATAGAAAGATAGATCCAGAATCTTCTCACTGTTAATCAAGGAAAGGACAAGAGGCAACAGGTGCAAACTGAAATACCGAAAATTCCACTTAGACATCATAGAAGAAAAGTTCTTTACAGTGTGGCTGAGCAAACAGTATGGGAAAAGTTGCCCAGAGCGGCTGTGGGGCCTCCACCCTTAGACATATTCAAAACCCTGAGCCACTTGCTCTAGCTGACCTTGTTTTGAGCAAGGGGGCTGGGCTGGGTGATCTTCAGAGGCTACTTCTGACCCCCTTATGTGATTCTATAAGTCTATTTCAAGACATTTGCTTTTATGAGTTTACCTGATATGACCTTTTGTGAAGCTCGTTATCCTGATAAACCATTAACCTTTAAAATATTTGAGCTAAATTACGGTAAAGGTATTTCAGTTATCTTTATAACCACATAGTGAAATGTATAATGTTAAGTATTACCACACTGAGACTCTCTCCTGGAATACCTTGTGAAGGGCAGCTTTTATTGCTGGTATACAACAGAAGGTTGTTATAAACTGACAAAATCCCACAGAGAAAGAGCTCTTTCAGAGTAAATTTTCATGAGGCTAACAACAATATCCTTCCAAAAAAGCTTATCTGAAAAATATAAATAGATTTTTTTTTTAACATTCTTACGTCTGTTTTGTGACTGGAACCAGAAATTCCCAATCTTAATTTTTTTAAATAGCATCAGCACTGATAGATCAGATCCTAGCTCCATGCGAGATTGTTGGGCAGTTCAGGTAGTAGTTGCATGGTATTCAAAAATTACTCAGATAACCTTAGCGATGGAAGCCTTGTATATAAACTATACAGACTGCTGATACTTAAGGCCTGAGAACAAAATGGATTGGAGAGAGCCCCTTTTTTCATTAGCCATCACAATCCAATCAATGCAGAAAAGAATTAAAAACAGCTTTAAAGGTAAAAGAAGAGAAGGCAGCACTTCGGTCCTTTCTGAATCATTCGGTGTGTTCCCCAGCTGGATAAGCTAAAGCTATTAATAAGTTATTCATTTCATAGTGTAGTAGTAAATCAGTCCCAGTATAATCTGTTGGTCAGTAAACCCATATGTCCTTCATTCTTCACACTGTTTGGCCACTGGTTTGGCTTTTTTCAGTTAAATTGTACTTAAGGTCATGTGACGTATTAGACATTGCAGTATCAAAGAAAATAGATCTCAAAAAGAACTTCAAGAGTTTATCATTCTTTCCCAGGACAGGATCACCTCCACCTGATTCAGCCTTGAAAGTTGTCTGCCCAGTCTGTTCTCAAAAACTTCCAGTAATGATAATTCCACAGTCTCCCTAGACAGCCCTTTTCCATGATTTATGGTTGAAAACCTTTTCCTAATACATAATCTAAATTTCCTTTGCTCTAATTTAAGACCATTACTTCTTGTTCTATCCAAGGCTGACACAGAGAACAGATTATTCCTTTCGTCTTTGTAACTACCTTTTGCATATCAAAGAGTGCTATTTTATATCCTTTCTAGTCATTTTTTTTCTACAAATCCTATCCTTTCTTCAGAGGTCATGTTTTCAAGAACTCTGCTCATTCTTCTTGTTCTTTTCTGCAATTTCTCTTACAAGCACCATTTTATAGTAATACAATGTTAAGATGATGAATTTAAAAAGTTGAAATCCTTTTAATTTGGAAACCTGACATTGTGCGAATGCCTAGTTTCACATTATTCTAGTTTCATAAGACAATTTCAGGGGCATAGCATGTAATAAATTTCAAAATAATAGCTTTAAGCCTTATGAAGTTAAGTCACTCCTGGATTTAGCTGGAATGGTTTAAGATGTTGCTGATCCCAACAGTCAATACTTCAGCCACTCGAATTGTCAATCTATACCTCAGCTGTAGAATTTGCCCTCATAAATCAACCTGTGAACGGCAGCTGTTGAAATCTGAGTGCAGATTAATTTCTGTCAGCTTTTCTATGATGGTAGTAACCTTCAGCAAAGGGACAGAATGAGCAGCTGGAGGCTACAATGCCTTACATACCACTGCTGTTTGCTTCAGTATGTGCCTCAGAGGCCTTAAATAACCATAACTAAATCTATCTTGATATATTCCAAAGGACTACCCTTGCTGAGGATGGGTGTTTGTCACCCCCCTGAAGGCTGATCACTTCACAGAGCAGTTGTGGTCATCAGCCCTAATTATCTGTCAGCTGCTTGCCGAGACAATCCCTTACACAAGAGAGCAACTATGACTAATGGAAATATGGCTGCTTAGACTATATTTCAGCAGCTTCCTTCTGTAATGAGAGAGAATGATCATCCATGCAACCATCACGAAGAACTGGGCTGTAGACACAATGGGGGATCCTTGCCATCCCGAAACACTGAGAAAAGCTCAGACTCCCAGGCAAAGGGAAATCAGATTTGCAAGAACAGAAGGAAGGAAGGAAGTGTCAGTTTGGTGCACAGGGGGAAAATGTGTGAGAAAAAATATTTTTTAACAAAAATGCTGACTATCATAAGCTGAAACAGCATTAATGATTTGATAGTGTTAATGATACTATTTTGTTCTAATATCGCTGTACAAACTATTCTGCAAAAAGTCTCAGGCCTCAAAGGTAGGT
Organism: Podiceps cristatus; assembly: GCA_000699545.1. Taxonomy (NCBI): domain Eukaryota; kingdom Metazoa; phylum Chordata; class Aves; order Podicipediformes; family Podicipedidae; genus Podiceps; species Podiceps cristatus. The sequence continues at coordinate 1,834 of JMFS01016592.1, read as the reverse complement.
CAGAAGTTTCCATCCATCACTTCTTCCCTGTTCTCCTCTCACCATCTTATGCTCAAATGTTTTCTTCTCACCCAGTCCTCTGTATAGCTATCAGCACTATAACCCCTTTTCTTGAAAAACTGAGGTTAATAACTAGTTGGACTTCTACATCACTCACCTTCCCTGATAGTACTTTCTTTCATTCTTTGCTCTAATTTCACATAAAAGCTTTTATGCTCTGTGAAAGGTGTTGAGCTCACAGCTTAACACACTTTTTCCTTAGGTGTCTCTAAATGTGCTAGATAGTTAAGCTCCCATTATACTCAAAGTATATCTAGTCAAGAAAGTCTTTTCAGTTTTGTAGACTGAATTCACATAAATCCTCAACCAATTAATTCACAAACCTTATTGAGGATTCGCAAGAGGTTCTAGTTATTTCAGGCTAAGGGGTAGAATATATAACCAGTTTTGACTCCAATCATACCATAGTTCACCACATAAGAAAAGTAGTTGAGAAACAACAAAAAATGTCTAAATCTAGATGCAGTGATGGGACACTTGAAGCCTATAGATGATGTAGTGAACCACTTGATATTAGATAATCTGGTTAGAATCCAAGGATTCAAAGTTAAAATGACTTAAACTTGAAATACTTATTTTATAAATAGTTCCAACACTTTGCACCGTCAAGAAACCAGATGTCATAGAAATATCCAAAATGTTACATCCTTAATACTCACCTTCAAGTCAGAGCCCAGAAATGCTTTCAAATTCAAGAAAGCTCCAAAAACCAAAGTACACTGCAGCCAAATTTTGGACACAGAAAACCAGACTTCCTTTCATTTTCATGTTTTCTTAAAGCTTCTTATGAAAATCTATTTTTATCCCCCTAAGAGTGTAATAATTCTTGATGTATTATATTTGACAAAGAAATTATGACTTTTCAGTATCTGAATAAAATTTTTGAGTATTTACCTTCACGTAGTATAAGTATATAATTTTTGTCACTTACGCTGCATCTTAAACTCATGCACATCTCCATTTCAGCTTGTTCTTGACTACTTCATAATGTCTCATAAGCAAGGAACAACAATCTTCATATCTTATTTCAGTACACTTTTCAGTAGTTTGTGTATGCTTATTTTTTCTTAGTATTTTTCTATGGACGTCCATTTGCATGCCTTTCAGCTTATTTTATTTTTTACTTCTGGACTTTTTCTAGTTTGTGCCTGGTATTTTAAAAGGCAAATAGGGGCCTGGATCCAGATGCTATATTCTGAAACTAAACTGCTGTTAAATGGAATACAGTCTATGAACATGGGGAAACATTGAGCCAAGCAATGCTAAGGTAAAATTCCTTTCCCTAAAATAAGAATTTACCAGAATAAGTTGCTCAGCAGTTACTCAACCTTTTTTTACCTCAATGTTGTTTAAAATATTATATTTTTCTTTCATTACAAGCCAATAAAGCATGTCTTTTATTGTTATTGTTTAGTATTGTATCAGAGCTGTATTTATCTACAGGAATATTGCAATTCCCATAATCTTCCTTCTGGAACTTTTGCCTCTCCAGTTCACCTTCATGCTGAATTAATATTTCTTTATATGAATCACTTTCTTTATTACACCCCACTTTATTGCTTTCATCGTAGATCACAGGACTAGACTTAGTCTTATCTTCTGAAGGGTTTGCAACAATGACGTGCTTGAATCATCTGTGAGCTGGATTTAAGAAGTCAATTCAATCACTAAAAAGGAAATTAAAAAATTTCATTGTTTAAAACAATAAACGGATATTCATGCAAGACTAATTCTTATAGCTGTCAAGATCATAGAATCATAGAATGTTTTGGGT
>KL258609.1:60068-74560 GCA_000699545.1 Podiceps cristatus | reverse complement strand
TGTGTGGTCTAGTTACCATTTGGGGTTAAACTGCAATAGAGACACAGTGCAGAAAAGGTGCCAATAAGACCAATGGGCTAAGTTTTTCAATAGGAACTGGTTATTTCATCTAATTACTGAAAACTTTGGGGCGTTCTTTTCAGAGGACAAACATAGAATCATAGAATCACAGAATGTTTTGGGTTGGAAGGGACCGCTAGCGGTCATCTAGTCCAACCCCCTGCAGTGAGCAGGGACACCATTACCCAGACCAGGTTGCTCACAGCCCCCTGGTCTTGAATAACATCTAGCTTGGTTACTGGGTTTGTACATAAATAACAACAGGAGATGTAACTTATAATGGCAGTTACTTAAAGACTTTTGGAAACAAGCAAGCATTAGAAAAAAAGCCGAAATCTAATAAATGGGTTTTGCTAAAAGATCTTTCCTATTGATAGACTTTTTCCTTCAACGATTTTCTGTCAATAATTTCTTAGCTCTTGGGGGGGGGGAAAGTGTTGCATGAACAGTGCTTCAGATTTGATACAGGGCAAGATGAGGACTACTCATTTGTGAGAATAATACTAAAAAATAAATTTGGTAGATCTTGTTCCCACTTATATTTCCTCACTCTAAATGCAGTGAACTGTCTTGACTGGGAACTGCTTGTAATGCTTTTTTATGAAAATAAGCAACACATATAAAACATTTTTTCTACTAAAATGAAATGTTTCAGTGACATTTATTTGTTTGATCATACCTGTTTTTTAAATTATAAATTCAAAAGCCGTTGGAATGTTCAAGAAGTTTCATTGCAATAGTGAAACAAAATAACATTTTCTCACTTCATACAAAAGTTTTTTCTCTACCCGCTTAAGTAAAATTCAAATTTTTTTAAAAATATTCACAATTTCCATGTTACATTTTGAACTGTGCAAAATATTTTCATTTTGCTTGAAATGTTTCATACTTTCCTATCATTTCCATCATCGCATTGTCTGCATGGTCACAGTCAGGAAAGTGAATAAGAACAAGTTACAGCGGAAATTTTCTACACAATGCACATATTCACTCCTGCTCCAGTTGTGACTATGGTACTTTTGAATAAGAATTTCCACACAGGGGTCTAGTGAAGTTTGACTAATTGACTTTTAGAGTGCATTCAGCTCAAGTTTCCTGGGTTCACGCCCATGGATAAGCTCTATTTCTGTATCCTTCACTTTCTAGCCCAACTTGCCTTGCAATGTCATACATTATTAAATAGCTACTATGAAGCCTTCTTAAAATCACAATGAATAACACTAATAGTAGAGATGTCGAGCAAATATAGTGATTACTGTGAAGTTTCTAACTCGTGAGGGAATCACGATGCTTAATGAGTTAATGCTTCTAAATTTCAGATGAAAAAGGTTAATAAGTTCAGAGTATTATTATACCTATCTTTTCCAAAATATATTATCCTTATTAATTTCAAAGAGAAATTAGCATAGTTATAGTGCTCACATTTAAGTTACATTCCTTTTTTACTTTTTTTTTAAATTCTTCAGTAAACGACAAAACTACTGGTATTGCAATCAGAGCTATCAGCCAAGCATTCATACACCAGCAAGCGTAGACACACATAAAGTGGAAAGACAAGAGTGAAAAGATCATTTCATTTCCCAGCTTTCAAGGACGTTATAAACAAAGCAAATAGTATATAAAACCAGGAAAACCATGTTTTTGCCTTTCCCTTTGCAGTACACAGTTAAAATGGATTTACACACTTCACCCATTGTCCAGCTGAGCCATACTTAGACCTTTTCCCCTTTTTCAATGAGAGCCTCTTCTGCTTGAAAATACTGATTACTGGGGAATGGAGCATTACTAAGCAGTTACCCTTTCTGTACTCAATTGTTTTTTGGTTTGGTTTTGTTTTTTTTTTTTTTCCCCGAGAAAGACATGCAAAAACATCACAGGGTAGCTGCTGCAGCAGAAACAAGTAAACAAGATCACTCATCTCTCTGTAGACAGGCCTTCTCCATGGAGAAAAAAAAAGTGCACTAACCAGTGGGGCAGCTGCTAAGACACTTAAGGGAAGAAGTGGCACCCTGTAGGTTACCACTGTCTATCAGTAAGAATGTTTTTCTTGATGCCATCTTCCTATGCAGGATGTTAAGTTCCACACAAGAATTAAATTCACCTGCAGGGAATACAATAGCAGCCCTACTGCCATGATGGAGGAGCCTGAAGATAGAGACCTGTACTAGGATCAAGAACAAATATAGTCCGAAATCAGATCACAGTTTTTACTGGACTATATGAAAAAAATTGCCTCATGTTGCTGGAGTGAATTCCAGTTTCTAACATGGTACAAGAAAGTCAGAACCAAGCATTTCCAGTGGAATGAGATTCCTAATACTACTGACATCAGAAGAGATTTCCAAAACAATAATCTGTTTCTGATTTCACTGTGAAGAAATTAATATGAAATTAGTATAAAGCACTTCAATTTTGAAAATATATGGCAACTGAAATATTTTACCTGAACCTGACCCCAAAGGAACAGAAATTGTTTTTGCTGTGTGAGAGTGCGAATTATCTGAGGGTCCAAAGAAGGGCAATGAAGCCGGTGAAGGGTCTTGAGAGCAAGTCCTGTGAGGAGCGGCTGAGGGAGCTGGGGGGGTTCAGCCTGGAGAGAAGGAGGCTGAGGGGAGACCTTCTCACTCTCTACAACTACCTGAAAGGAGGTTGTAGCGAGGTGGGTGTGGGTGTCTTCTCCCAAGTAACAGTCGAGAAGACAAGAGGAAATGGCCTCAAGTTACGCCAGGGGAGACTTAGATCAGATATTAGGAAACATTTCTTCACTGAAAGGGTTGTCAGGCCCTGGCACAGGCTGCCCAGGGAGGTGGTGGAGTCACCATCCCTGGGGGGATTTAAAAGATGGGTAGGTGAGGTGCTTAGGGACATGGTTAGTAGTGGTCAGGCACGGTTGGACTCGATCTTAAAGGTCCTTTCCAACCAAGGGATTCTGTGATTCTATGATCTCTTCATATCAAAAACATTATAAGCTCCTTATTACTACTAAAACACACAGTGCAAAAGAAGACAGCATTTGAAATTAAATTTGTTATTCTAATGTCACTGCTACATATGGGATCAATTTGTTAACACAACTGATGTTGTATTGAAAGGATAGCATCCAATTATTGAAACAGCATTTTGATGCGCTACCATTATCAGAATTGTCCTGCAAAATACAGATATTACTAAATATATCAGTTTGTCATCAGAGATTGCTTTCAGTTTGTATGTGTCTAGAGAAGGCAATTTTTCTGCCAAACCAGAAAATGTAGATTTAAGTCAAAGATTTGATAGATATGACTCAATTTGGCTGAATTATTTTGACTGATGCATAAAATACTCCAATTTAATTTAAAAGAAACTGTCTTTTTTTTCGAGATTATATTGCTCTTTAAAATTTAACTATATTAAAAAATGTTTTCAAGACACCAGATGAGAAACATACCTTGCATTAAACTAAACATTCTCTTTGGGTCCAAACTATATTTAAACACATTTTTTGAATTATTAGCAGACTAAAAATCCATTTATTTTCCCACAGCTGTAAATGAGTTGAGCACATCCCCTATCTTAAGTGCCAGTATTAGTCATCCAATGAGCCCAAGAAAGCTCACTATCATTTCTGCAAAAGAAATCAGAAAAAAATAGCTGATTATTCAACCTACTGTGATGAATGAGCATCAGAGCAAAGCCCAGAGGCCTGTAATAAGTAGATGATAGAACATGAAACAACCTTCCTGCTATAGCACTGCAATCTGTGTGGCACTTCTCTGCTCAGCAATTCACCAAACTCATCCTGGTTTGGGTTTCGTGGTACTTGGGTAGATTTCACTGTATTACACTGCTTTACCTTTTAAAGTTTCTCCTTTCAAAGTTGTCAGATAATTTCTCAATGCTCCTCAGACAGCCAGGATAATATCACCCCTCTGTGTATTGGTACCGAGACAGGTCAAGAGCAACTGTCAGACTACCTAGACTTGAGACCAGATGTCAGACTTACATATGTTGTTTAAATTCAGAGTAACACTACTCACTTCAGTCCATCACCACAGTTTCATTTTGGTGTGGAATTATATCATCTCCTTTTCATCCCGTGCTAAACTGTCATCCAAGCTTGAATTTTCTACAATGGAAACAAATTATTTTCTGTTATTTACAGAAGAAAAAAAAAAAAAGGAAAGAAATGAAATGTTAAGAGACAATTTATAGATCCAGATTATTTGGTTGTGTCTTCCCGGCTGCATGAGTTCATCTGAGAAAACAAATGCATATAATGATGCCACTTCAAATTTCGATTCAGAAAGGATATTTTGTTGTTTAGATGAGTCGCTATGTCACGTTGCATTATCAAGTGGCACAGCCTCATGTTCCTAATCCACAAAAGTCTGTCTCCTTGTTCAAAAGCAAAAGTGGCACAAACCAATTTATAATTTAAGTAAGTTCCTGGCAGTTCCTAAAATGGCTTTCCTGGAGAATAATGAGATAGATCGGTGGGGTAAGAAACATGATAAGTGACTGCACAATATAAGGCATAATGAATAGTTGCTCTGTCCCTGGCAGGAGACTACAGTACCAGAGAACCCTGTCATGCAATGTCTTTTATGGCGAGTCATAAATTAAAAGAGATCTTTATTGTGAAAGCTTCTGTCACTACAAGGAGGAAGAACAGGATAATGCCACATTTCTTTCCAGGATTGCAAATCAAGGCCAAAATCTCTCCTAATGTAAATGATGTCAATCCATTCTTTTCAGCTGAGTTTTACTCACGTTTATCAGCAGAAAAAGTCATAAGCTGCTCCTGTTTTAATTTAATTGAAGTATCGATTCTTCAAAATTGTTACGTTAAATAGCATTTTAGTTACCAGTGTCTCCCTGTAAAAGACAATCTGGCACAAAAAGCTGATTCTGTGTCTAAGTCAATGGGAGTAGGCAGAAGAATAGACATTAGGGAGATGAAAAAAAAGCAATTTGAATTTATAAGGCCAGAGAAGTATCTATCTTCTAGTGTAATTGCCTCAGATGATCAGCAGAAATTACAGCGATCAATTACAGCCAACACAAAAAGAAATCTAACAGCAGCTCCAAAATAAAATGTTACTTATTTTACTAATCTTTCTCTTTCACTGCTCATAACTTAAGGGGAATCAAAGACCTAAGTTACATCTAATTTAGGTGGAAATAGCAGTAAGTTCCCAATGCATCTTCTTCAGAATTCTAGAGGTGCCCACCAGGACAGCCAGATTTTTAGTCACTTTTACAGAGGTGTGGCCAACGTTGTGCGATGGCTAACAGTGCTTGAGGGCTGCCCACACTGTGTACAGCTTGGGCCGATGCTCCAGGAAAGTATGCTCCAAGCACAGTTTATATGGTTTTTCCATACATTTTGTCTGAATCTCTGTTTCTTTCCTGTAAATTGCATTTGTTTGAAAGCACATTCATACACATACACATTTAGAGGCGCACACATGTATGTATATTCAGGAGGAGAGGGGAACTGACCAAAGGTTCAGTCCACTCAGGACTGAATTCCCTCGCATAGCCTGTTCTTTTGCTCTGTTCCCAGGCACCATTAATACTTCTCAGGTTTATTCCTTTCAGCCCAACCTATGTCCTAGAATGTGTTTCTGTTTAGTACCTTACACTCTGCTACAGCCCTGGCCAGTCATATAAGCTGCAGAGCCCTGTCATCACCAATGGTCGCTGTTCTTCAACTCAACACCAAGGACAGCTGTTTCAGTGGCTCACCTGTATTCAATAAAAAATATTGAAAAAAAAAAAAAAAACCCAAAAAAAAACCAGGCTCTAGAGGATGTTGTGAATATTCTTAGCATCTTAAAAATGTATTTGTGGGGTGGAAGGAATGCAAATAAGCGTAGGTCACAGAGCATTGCTCATGAAATCATCAGATATGTGTGCATGGAAGGTGTTTCTGTTGCATTGAACTGACTGGGCACGGGTCAGTGCTGCTCTGGAAAATGTACAACCATCTTAGCAAGGTGTGTACCAAAACTAAGGTATCTTGCCTTTCAGCAGTGCTAAAGATCGGCAAGGACTAGAACTGGCTGGTACTTAGCCAATTCAGATCACAGCATCGCAAACAAGTATCTGCACACATATACGTCTAAGTAGACATATCCACATGTGCTGTCTGTAAGGGTTAAACATTAAATTGGCTGATGGTCCTTGAGCTGAGAGAATATTGACAGTGAAATAAAGTAGATCAAATCCTAGTGACCAATACTTCAATTTAGAAATACTTCTTTCTAACCGCAAACAAACTTCTAACATGAATTTTCTACCAAGTGAAAAAAACCTCAGTATTTTGTCAAGGACAAATGTTCTCATAATAGCACTTTACTTGGATACAGGAAACTGGAATTATTCATTTATTCCCCCACAGTGAAATTCTGTTGAACACTGTGAACTCCTGCCTTCAACAGGAGCTGCTCACACCCATACACTTTCTGTGAGCCAGACTATGATTTATAGTTTCATATCACTAATCAGATATTTCCCTCTTGTATTCATTTAATTATACCATATTAATAAACCTTGACTTTTAAACAGAAGCTCTATGAGGTGTATTCTCAACTTGAGGCACATGTAACTCCCTATAGTATCATCAGTAGATAGGTGCATACGGAGAATTGATTATAGCCTTAGGGTTCTAGCCATTGCTAGCTTACTCTTAGATTTCTCCTCTGGTGATTTCTTAGGCACCAACTGCACACATAATGCAGTTCCTCTTTTTGCTGAAAACCTTCCTAGGAACAGTATTAAAAAGATCAATTTATGCAAAATAGAATTTTAATCTAGAAAATGCAGATTTGAGGCACTACATGATGAAAGAACGAACCTCATAGTACAGCCAAAGAGGTTACAAAAGCAGGTCACGGGGATCTGGTTTCCTAGGGGGCTTCTGTACATTAGAAAAATGTAAGCAGGTACTGGCAACTCCAAACTGTACACATTAAATGTGTCTGCAAAGGATTTTGACAGGTCTCTACAAATTTAAGACTTTCTCTCCCTACAGAACATTTCCAGTTTTATGGCAAGAGAGAGGTAAGAAGCCGAATAGTTTCTGTGCAACTGTTCCATACTGAATGAACATTTCTTTGGACAAATATTCATTTATGCTAAGGTCACTTGCAAATCTCTGGATAGTCCAAAAATATTTTAACTTCATTTACTACCTTTTCACTGTTGTTTTTTGTTTGTTTGTTTGTTTTTTGTTCTTTGTTTTGGTTTTGTGTTTTGTTTTTTGGTTTTTGGTTTGGGGTTTTTTTTTCTATAATGTTTGGATATTATGCCCTGGTATGATTATATTGTGATATATTTGAGATTCTGAGAAACACTCAGCTAACCAAGATGAAAATCAGGTATGGGTTAGCAGGGGTTTTTTACCACCTGTGTAGTTTTTGTCCATTCAGAAACACCTCAAGAGACAGAGTCATAAAATACTCCCATAGTATCTGTAGCTAACAAAGGTGTCCAGAATAACAAGCTACTGAAGAACCCAAAGGTTTACATTAAGCGATAGACAACTTCTGTTTTCATAGACTAGTTTAAATCTCCATCTCCTCCAAACATAAGAGATAACAAAGATAACTGGAGAGAGAGTGAAAGGCATTCCTCTCCTGGTGTGCGGTGACTGGGTTTTGCCACAGTGGAAAGCTATACTGGAAATCCTCCTTTAGTCCGTGCGCTGGGCCCTTGCTGATGAATACCTATTCATTGCCAATAAGGGAATTTCACATCAAGACAGACAGGATCTACCTGGACAGTGGGAAGGCCCTACTCAGAATACTCATCTTTAGCAACATGCAGTTTTAGTCATCTTTTCTCCAAAAGCCTTAGAAGTACAGTGTCAAAACACCTGATCTTCTCTCTTTATAAAAAAAAAAAAAAAAATACTTATAATAACTTTTGTTTTAATTTGATTCTGTTATTTTCTCATCCAGGCCTTTATAAACCAAGAGCCATTTCATAATAAGCTGGAAAAATACCATAAAGGTGAGCTAGATCACCTTAGAATTTAAAACAAGGTTACTCTGAAAATATTAACTACTAGATCTGCTTAGGTTTCACCTTCTGTTTATTTTTTCATACCTATTTCGTATTACTTAGAGAGATCTGCTCTTTAAATAACACACTATTGAAGATCTCCTAAGATATTCATGTTAACGTTAATTACCTTGTGTGATTAAAAAGGAGAAAAAAAAAAGTCTGACATTTCAGTACAGCAACATGTGGATCTCTTTTCTTCTGTAACATTTACTTGATTTTGAGATTAGCCATAAAATGTCAGTGTCTTGCACAAGAACGTCTTTTTCTGTCCCATGGATGCTGAAATACCAAGTGTTACATCCATGTTAGTGAATGAATATACCTATTAGAAAAATAGCATTTTCTCAAATGCAACAGTGCATTCAAGTACATCATGGTTCTAGAAATAGCAAGCATCAAGTAGATGTGGTGCTTAGTGACATGGTTTAGTGGTAAACTTGACAGTGCGAGGTTAACAGTTGGACTTGATAATCCTTAAAGGTCTTTTCCAACCTAAACAATTCTATGATTACGTTGGTATCACTCCATGTAACTCCTTTACAGTCAGCATGACCTGACCCCATTTTATGTCAGACAAGAGCCTGGATGTAAAACAGAATGGTGACAACATTTTAAGCATTGAAGTCTGAATCTAGGCCCTTGGATTATTTTCAATTTTTTGGTTCTCAAACAACATGTTATGCCCTATATCTGCTTTTAAAAATCGACTTATGTTGCGAAGGGTGAAAATATTTATCAGGTTCGTAAGTGAAGCCCCCTTCAATGTCCTGGGTGCCTGGGGATACCTCTTGAAATATACAGTAATAAATAGTCCTTTCAGTTACTCAGATCAAATAAAGTAATTCATCCATGGCATGATTTTATGAGTCCAGCTAAATGGAGTTATGCATATAAAATAGGAGCGTACTGATTTGCACCATGTAGGCCTCAGCAACAGCCTAGTTTACAAAATGTATAGCATGTACAAAATTATATTACAAAATGTATAGTATGCAGTACACATACTATTTGTACTCGTATACAAGCCCATCAGATGGACACAATCAGGTGAATTTTTTTGAAAGTAACAAAAATGGAAACTTTAGTAATAGGTTTGATTTTCAGAAAGCAGTGATAAGACACAGAAATTCAGTGATCATCCACAAACTGAGACATTTGAAAGTCATGGGAAGAGATGTTAAAAACCAAAACTAAATTAAAAGGTCACGTTGTTCTTACTTTTATGCAGAGTGTTCTTTGTCCACAGTGATACCAAGACACTTGGACCTTTCCTCAGAGCAGGACTTTGCAGCTAGTAGATCAGTGCCATACTGCGTATCACTTTGTCATTCGATTAAAACTGGAAAGGAAGGAAAACTTCAATATATGCAGCTTCTGAGAAACAGATGCAATTCAATAATTCACACTGGTGTAATTGTACATTGCGGTTGACTGCTGCTTCATAGGATCTTAGAGGACTTCGCTGTAAAGTTTGTAATAAAATAAACATTGCTTTAAAACAATATTCAACCAATTTTCCTGGAAAAAAATATCTTCCTCTGTTATCAAAACACCTAGGGTTTGCTTATCTTTTATCAGGTATTCCATGTCTTTAAGTTTATCTGCTTGTTTTGTACTTAAATTGCCCATTTCTAATCAAGCAAGCATTCAGTGCTTTTTAGGCACTCAGTCCCTTCTGTTTCTTCTGCAATGTTTGTTATTGCCCGTGACAGATCCTTTTCTTAGACTGCTAAGCAATGCAGCAGGATAATCTAGAGCAGCATTGCTCTCCCTGGGTAATTTAGACGCGATCAATATTCATTAACATTGGTAATTCACCACACAAGGGGACAGCGCTTTAAAAAAACTCCAAAAGACAGACCAGCAGAGAAGTAGGAAATGTTAACCACATGGGTAAGACACATCACATTCGTTTTCTACACCCTCTCTGGACAACCCATGTTGGTGTTTAATCACTCACATTGCAATTTTTCGTCCTGTCTGGAGGACTGGAATGTCTTTTGTTGTAATTGTTGGAACCATTGCCTCTTCTCATTTTGCTGTATGCCTCCTTCGTCCTGTTTGCTGAATTCTTTGTTCCTCCCCGTGGCCCCAACTTCTGCCTGGCCCACTTCCCATATGGGCTCACTCCCAACACTTTTCCTTCTTCTCCTGCAGTGAAATTGAGTTTCTGATAGAAATCACATGGCCATAATGATTTCTTTCATCTTTACCTTCAGCAATATTGCATAATAGATTCTTTTTAACATCTCTATGAGGTGGCTTTCCCTATCCACATAATTATGTAAAATGTTCAATAAGGCTGAGATCATGCTGTATCTTTATACTGCAATATCCTTTGGTACAAACCACTATTATTCCTGTGAAGAGTTCCTTAATTTTTCTTCAGAATGAGGTAAGCCTGTCTGGGTTATTTTAAAATACATAAACAAATTTAGGAAAAAAAACCACAAAACACCCTAATTTATCTGTGTCTACCTAATTCGTTTCTATTTTCTTCAGTTTCTTACGCCCTATAGCACCTGACCACGTGAAGTCAAAACATGTGAAAGAAAATGTTAAAATGTGGAAAAATGTCAGTGTAACTGGATTTTGTATACTGAGTGTTAAATGCACAAGTGTAGAGCAAGCAATCTGGTTGACTGTACTTTTCCTTTAATTGATGATATTGGGGAGAAAGTTTTAATTTATCTAGGAATATTATTTTTTCTTGTGAAAAAATAAAACAAGGAAAGAAATAGAAACAATTTGAATTAAGTATTTCATTCTGAAATATCTGAGTTTGCATTTTAGTGTATGGAGGTTTTTCATTGCTTGATCGCAAAGAAATTTTTAAACCTTAGAATAGCTACTAGAATTTTTTTATTTTTTTATTTTTTTTTTTACTAAACAATCAGAAAGAAAAAGAGTTTTCCTAAATACCTAAATCTATCTATATTTCTCACAGGTGGAAATACTTTGATTGCAAAATATAATTTGTCTTTATTGATAATTTTTTTTTAAACATGTTCAAATAGGTCTACAGGCTCACCTATTTCTTTTGTGAAAGAAGTAACAGATGCAGTAGATGACTCACGCAGTTACTTTTCAACAAAAATTAAGCCATTATATATTAATCATTAAGTCTGCAACAGTCTTAAGTCAGTAACTCCAATGGCTTCACTGGAGCTAAGCTGAGATATGGGATTCAAAAGAACTGAGTTCTAATAGATATTTTAAAGTTATTTATACCTTGTTTTAAGTCCCATGAGTTGGATATTTCTCATGAGCTTGAGGAATACTTGATCTGTCAGGTTATGCTTTTTTTTTTTTTTATCTTTTACTTCTTGCTCCTGATGCATAATTAAAATGATAACACAGCCATGGTGAGATGACAGTAATAAGCCTTTAGAACAACAGAGGCGTTACATGATACTAATACTTTCATAAATCAAAGACCGGATACAAAAAACAAATTACTCGAATGTACCTAATCTTTTTTACTAATGGCTTTACAAGTTGAATTTAATTAAAACAATGAAGGTTTCCATACATGGAAAGAAAAGGAAATAAACACTATAAAATGGTAAGGCCAAAAGACAATTATTCATGATGAAATCTTAGCAGCCCTCAAGATCATGAATATGACCACAAAAGTGAACATCCTCAAGAAATTCAAATAGTTTTCAGCTTGACTAGATGGAGGTTTCTTCCAGTTCCTTCTGCTACCTGACAACCTACACAGCTGGGGTTTTGCTGCTCCCTGGGGAACCACTTTGTTTTGAGCTTGAGGTCCCCTTTCTAGATTAATTATTTCAAAGCATTCTTTCACTAATATACCTTGAGAAATGCTGCATCAAAACATTTTGATTTTGATTGAATATACAATTTGTACATCACCAACTTTTTTGAAAGTGTTTTGTTTTTTTTTTTTTTTCCTTCCTGAAGTGTTTCATGCTAACATCAGAAAACCAGAAATGGAGTATACCTCTTTCAGCAACAAAACCTGACCTCAACTTTGACCTCACAAAAAAAAAAAAAAAAAAAAAAAAAAAAAAAAAAGCTGACCTCAACTTTCCTGTTTCTCTGAAATGAATTTCATTGAACTGACCTGGAATGTTTTTTTCATGGAGTTTAAAATTAATTACATTTCTCTGTTTGTTGCTCTATTTTTGGACCACAAAATTATTTGAAACTACCATATGAGAAAAGTGCCAAAACCAAAAAATTTGGATTTGAAACTGAAAACACAGTTCTCTTGCAAGAATTGAAAAATAAGTTATTTTCACCCTAAAAACCCCTTAGAGATTCATCTACATATTTTGCATTTCTGAATAGTATTTGCTTATTGAGTTTTTAAAAGTATTGATGAACATAAAATGTATAAAAGCTATTTCTTGTTTACTTGTTTCCTTCTAAGATTTTTGTCATATTTCTATTTTAAACTTTCATTTTCTTATCCTTCTGCAGTCATCATCAAACAGTTTACAGCTCATGACAGCATCCATTTCATGATGCAGCCATTTGTTAGACTTCTTCAAGATTGATTATCACCTGTTTTACTGATGGGTTTCCTTGCCAGTTTTAATATGCTTCATTCCTCGGCGGTAACTGAATGTCATTTTGCATATTACTTTAGATTGAATTGATAATGACTTTAATCTGTTGATAATTTGATAATGCAGCCCTCAAAATTATATTCCAGCTGCTTACACTTTGCTGATTGGCCACATCATTTAGCAAGAGGAATTAATTGTGAGATAGTGTAATTTTAGATAGGTAAATGTTGCTAAACCTGTGTGTTATCATGAAGCAAGTCTGGAGGAGCTCCCCTGATGTTAAACCAGATTTATACAATTAAACCAAGAATACTAATATCTGCAGGTATAAAAAAATTAACAAAATACCATAGAGAGTTTTCAGCCACTCTGGTGGCTGTCAGATACTCTATTTAAACTAAAAACAAAAAGAAATCCAGCATACCAGGTAAGCATAACTCTTCTTTTTTTCAAACACTTATTTTCCACAATGGACAAATGCCTCTTTGCATCAACTTGGTATTGCCAGCAGTTTCTGATCAAGGCATAATTATTTCAAAACCTAATAAGTTCAGTCAAGCATCTTGATTTACAGAGTAGTCTCAGTTTATATGAAGACCTCACCTTTACAGCAAATACAGAAAACCAGTATCTTTGGTTGATTTAATTAATGTCACTATTCTAGGCTCTGAAGACAATTTTTAGGTTCTCTCTCTCATCTTTCTATTGACCCTGCTGTTCTTCCTATCTAAGGCAAGTCTAACTGGGACTTGAAGGAAATATCAAGCAAAAATAAGAGAACATGTAAAGTACACAGTATTGTGGCCAATAAGGTGTGTGGTATCATTTACAGTGAGAAAACACAACTATATGTCCTCTGTGTCCTAGGCTGTGTCTCTGCCCTGTGTAGCACACATGGACAAGCAGTGTTTTGCAACTTGTACTGAGTTACCACAATGTGATAACCTGCTTGAACGTAACCACAGGGGAAGGACAAGCCCACTTTTATTTGCATTAAAAAAAAAAAAAAAAGTAAAGAAATAAATTTCCTTAATCTCAACAACTTTAAGTAGCTCAACAGATAGTACTAGTCACAGTTCATTCAGTGGCCGCATGTAAAAGAACTGCATTTTAAACAGATTCCACAGTCAGACTACACAATTCCAAATGACATAGGTTATAAATGCATTTAAAAATGAATCTACAGAACCTAGTTTGTGTCCAAAAGGTTTAGGAATGAAAAATATGAATATCAAGCCAGATTCTCAACTGACATTAAATCAGCAGGACACATCAGTGCTGTATCTGGCTCCAGATACATTTTTCATTGGCAGTGAAATATGTGCTCATGTGTGTGTATATATATATAACTTGGACTAACAATGGAGGAGTTAAATAAAACAGAGGTTTAAAGTGCTGACTCAACATATGGCTCCATTAACTGGATTATAGTGAATTATTTTAGAAGGATAAATTACAAGTGAATGACACTTACATGTGTAACTATACATATCAACCATCAGCAGAATGAGGAATACAAGTGTATTTGGAAGACCACAAAGCATACGTATTGGCAACATCTACGAAGACATGCCTTTAAGTGACTGAGCGTGAACTCTGGAATTGAGCAGAACACGTTTGATTTCAAACCTTCCAACCTACCGAACACTAAGCACAAACAGATGGCAAGTCATTTCCTAATGTTAACAGTTTACTTTTCCTCTCCCCTTCCATAACAAGTTGCTGGCAGTTTGGGCAGGTTTTGGCTGGGGTAGAGTTAATTTTCTTCTCAGTAGCCAGCACGGGGCTACCTTTTGGACTTGTGCTGGGAGCAGCGCTGCTGCCCCCGGGATGCTGTGGTTCCTG
>KL258609.1:40095-60039 GCA_000699545.1 Podiceps cristatus | reverse complement strand
CGCACCCCCACCCCACCAGCAAGGAGGCCGGGGGGCACAAGGAGCTGGGGGGGACACAGCTGGGACAGCTGACCCCAGCTGACCCCGGGGATGTCCCACGCCATATGACGTCATGCTCAGCGTATAAAGTGGGGGGAGAAGGAGGAAGGGGGGATGCTCAGAGTGACGGCGTTTGTCTCCCCAAGTAACCGTTACCCGTGACGGAGCCCTGCTCTCCTGGGGATGGCTGAGCACCCGCCTGCCCGGGGGAAGCAGGGAATGGATTCCCTGTTTGGCTTTGCTTGTGGGCACAGCTTCTGCCTTATTTATTAAACTGTCTTTATCTCAACCCATGCATTTCCTCACTTTTACCCTTCCAATTCTTTCCCCCATCCCACCAGGGGAGAGTGAGCGAGCGGCTGGTGGTGCTTAGCTGCCTGCTGAGGTTAAACCATGACACAGTTCTTGATGGGCTTTGAAAGAAGAGTGGGTGATTTATAAACATAACACAGTTTAAACTAACAGATTATGAGTTCAAAAAGTGATTTCCATTGTCCAGTGTCTGTGTCAGTTCTGGATCCAGGTAGTGGGGCAAACACTGTGCTTCCCCTTTTCTTATACCCTTCCATAGACAACCTCTGCTGCTGGAGGGAGGACAGGGTGCTTCTATCATCAGCCTATGGAAGCTTTTCTCTTCTCTGGAATGGTGTATTTATAAATGGTCATTTGAAAATTAATAAAAATAGTTCACCACCAAGTAGGTATAAGTTTACCATTCTCCAGGAGGTCAGTATTAGGGCAATGAGATCGGCAACAGGTTTTCATTTAGAGGACTGGAGAAAATGTATCTGGCTAATTTAAAGGCAGAACTTTAAGTCTAAACGTTAGGAAAGGGCTGGAGTACCTCAGTCAGAACTCCCTTCTGGCTCTGCATCCTTTCTTCAGAAAGCCATTACAAAAATCATTAATTCTTAATAATCTGATGTTTTGACACTTTCTAATCCTGAGCTGTAAATGGAGAGCTTAAAATTTTATTCTTTATTAAAACAATATTGTTACTTGCAAAAAGAAAATATCACTCAATATCATTCTATGAATTCTTTGCACTAAATTATACAGGAGAATGCTTATCAACACCAACATAATTAGGATTTTATTCCTTCCCATTTCTAGCTAACCATTACAAATTCCAAACACTATATTTTAATGAGGAGGTATCATCTTTCCTGCCTGTAAAAGTATGATTCTTCAAGACTGATTTCACTTTATAATCCTCTTTCTCACTACTTTTCTGCATAAAACTCCTGGTTCATCCTATCTGAATACTTCTGAATTCTTCTTCAGTGGCCCTCTGTATCTTTCTGACACTTCACAGTGCAAACTGTTTTCAGGGTTTGAGAAATATTGTCTTATTTGTTTTATGAAAAGGAGAGCACAGCAGAGACAGAACCTCAGCACAGGAAAAACAGAGGTATTCAGTACTATCTCCTGCTTTACCCTTAGCAAAAAATTAAGACAGAACTTGGTGACTGCAGGACATGTGTGTAAGATAAGAAGGGAGAAGGAACACTATTGTTATTGCTATTATTATTATATAAAAATGGAGAAAATTGAAGTTTACTAATTAATGCAAGTCAATAAGAAGACCTTTGGCAAGCTTAGAGTTAATAGTCCCTTTATAAGGGTCAAAACTAGACAAAGAGCTGGCACAATGTTAATTAAGTTTATGTTGTGCAATAGGGAGCATTTCAGAAATACCTGAGCTAGCACCAACCTGGGCTGTAATGTACGCAGCTTCTGCTTCCCCAGATCAGTTAAAGAATACCACTTCAGCTTACTGATGAACAAGTATTTGAACATGCATCAGCTTTTGCCTACCTGTGGTTAGAATGGGTTAGAATACACCTAAACAAAACCAGTCCCTTGAAAGAGTAAACATGGTCTAATTGTTTATTATTGTAATTTGGATTTATGAATACATACTGTTCAACAAGGTCTGTTGTGCTGTATAGGAGAATGCATTGCATTGACTCCTTGTTCATGAATATTTAGAAATGTTTGTATCCAGGAAATCTAAATAAAGAGTTTCAAGGCTGGACTACCATCTGTTCCCCACGTACAAAATGCAAAACATCTGAGCTCACCAATGCAAGTCAGCAAGGCACCAGCTAGAAACCAGATTTACAGACAGTGTCACCCTGAGAGGAGGAAGCACAGAGATCTCAAGGGCATAAAGCACGGGTAAAAGTCAAATTTTCTGAAGGAACATTCAGTCAGTGACATGTAATATAGATGTAAACCTCTATTCTTCCAGCACATGACTGTCTCTCCAGCTGCAGAGTACCTCTTAAAGCTGACCGAAGGGAGGTCTTAAAACATTCCCAGAGTGGCCCTGCTGTAGATTGGAGAGAAAAACCACAAAATGCCTAAAAGAGGGAAGTGAGGGGTGTATTTGGGGCATTTTGACCAATAGTTTTTCTAACCTTTGGGATCTTTAGTGCTACTGCGCCATGTGTGGTGGGTTCTTGGAGGACAGGGAGCCACACTGCTGAGGAGCCCCAGCATTGGGTACCAGAGCCGCCATCTCCAGTTCTTTCGCAGTCTAAGTTCAGAAGGATTTTTGCTGTGAATGCACAGGAAAATTAAATTCATGAGCCAACACTGTGTCTCATATGCATTTTTGAAGAGTTCAGAAAAATACGTCCAGAAAATGTCAGTGTTTTTGTTTTTTCCTGTTTCTTGCTGAGTTGCTCTAAGCTGCCGCATATGACCTTTTCCTGACTTCATGCTTGGTTGACATCTGGTTACCATATGTTTGTATTGTTATTGCTCTACCCTTTTATTGTAGACTGTGCATCCTGATACATATCAATCTACAGTTCATGTGCTTTGTTATACAAAAAGTACATTTTATTGTCAAAAAAAGTAAAGATCTGGAACATCTAGAAAATAAGGTAGTCCAGTATTATGGTAGAAAATCAGGTAGAAAATCAATCAGTAGCAGGTTGATTACGTTGTTGTGCTTTCTTTTGACTAGATAAATAGAATTAATTTCATATTTTGATTAAATAGGAAAGAACTGTCATAGCAAACACTTGCTTGAACTGAGGCAGTTCAGCTAAAGGCTTATAATTTAGCCTTCATGACAAATGGGAAAAGAGACATTTAAAAGCAAGAATTAATATTTAAGCTGTATTGTTTCCTCAAATGCAAGATAATTCTTACTCAGGTGAATGTTCCCACTAACTTTAGCTAATTTTCCTGTTAATTTACTGTTAGTAACTTGGAGCTTCAGAGATGGAGAAAGATGGAGCCGTATCTCCTTAAAAACTGTGTGAAGGCATGTTGCTCAATCACAGGAGACTGAGCTAGAGTCAACATTTTTACCATTTGCTATTGCATAACATCCCAATATTTGCCAATATTCCAGCATATTGATGGTATGACAAGAAACCATATTTCTAGCATGAGCACTGCTGGAAATCATTTGAGTAAAGAAGCTCTTCATGAGGCCTAGTATATGATCAGCAGCAATTACTTATGCAGATGTAGAGATGCTCTGGCCATTGTTCCATACTTGGATTTTGAATTTTAAATAATGGATGAATGAACATGAGGTCCCCCAGGGGAAAAAGTATCATGCAAACAACAAGTAGGAGATCACTCACTTTTGCTTTGAAGAATTCAATTGTCAGCACACTACTTTCACCATCACGAGAGTAACAGGAGAAAATCTGTCTTACAGAGGTGCTTGTTTTTACACTGTTGTGATGGAAATGCTCCCATTATTGGAAGGGGACAGTTTGAATGTCGAATAGCTGTGGGATGAAAGGTAGGTGGGAGTGATGACCTCGGTTACAGATCACTCTGAGCACATCGGAGTGTCCCTCACCGCAGGGGCTATTTGAACCCCATTATTCGTCTTGTTTCTGGTTTTGTCCCCTTGGCACTATGATTAACTAAAGACTGTAGTTTAATATTTTCAGCGTTCCAAGCACGTTAATCGGTTTGCAAAGTTTGTGCAGTCACTCAATGTGACAGCTCTGCCTTGCCGATCTCGAAAGCAAGTGTCACCACGGCAACGTGCAAGATAAACTGCTTCACAACTTTGCAGAACTGGCTGAGGAAAAAGAGGTGGAGGACGCTGCGGAGCGCTAAACGGTTTCATCGCCTGTGTGGTTCTCAGCTATCGTGCTACGAACACAGAGAAAGGCTGCCTGTCAGCAGACTGAGTGAAGAAAGAGTCATATTATGTGACATTCCCATGTCATTCTTTGCCAGGTCGCTCAGGTATTATAAAGAACATGGAGATCAGGCAAATACTGGAGCATGCTTCTAATACGATACTGGAGAAGTTTTTATCTGGTGTTTTATTCCTTATCACAATACTAGAAATAGTTACATTACTGAAATATGTAGCAGCCCAAAAAAGTTTCACCAAGACATTGGTCCAAGAGCTCAAACTTGGTTTTTATGTGGCTTACAGTTCTTCAGATGTGCTTCACTACTCCTTTCTGGTGTCTTGCAGGACAAATCTGTCCTAACTGCAGTGAAGTGGACTTTCTTTCCATGGAAATAAAATAGTGTACATCTTAAGAAAGGCCATTTTCTCGCTAAAGCAATTAAACCAGGCTGATATGGAATTAGGCAGCCAACTGCAATCATTACAGTTTCCCCACCTGAGTTTTATCTGATTTCACCTAGCATGTTGTTTAAGGTGGTGGTGAAGTTGGATCTGATGACCTGCATGAGTAGTTCCAACCAATGAAGTAACATTAGGTACATCTCAAAGAAGATATTGATGGTGTTTTCTTTTTTTTTTTCTTGTTTTTTTTGTTTGTTTGTGGTTTGGTTTTTTTTTTTTTTTTTTTGTAAGCAGAGGATAGAAATCTCTTTTAAGAGGTCATCACTACAAAAAGATGCTAGTCCTCAAGCTTAACCTTTTGCCTAAACTTTTAAAGACAGAAATAAAGAAGCCACAGACAAGAAAAGTACACATCCTTAAGAATGAAGACCTCTATGTCATCACTAACATCACAAGGGCTGTTTTCTTTAAACAGAACATATTCCCTAATTTCCCCTTTCTATCTAGTCTTCTCCCATGAGCTCTCACCTTGTGATTCACTCATATGCCTTTTGTCTGGTGTCTTTTCATTTTCATGCCTTCCTTAATGCACCAAGTACACAGAGCAGCCTTTGCCCTGGCCATTGCCCTACTAATGAGTTACGTACTTCTATTAAATAACCCTTTATCTGCCTGACCCGGGCATCTGGTGGAACAATAATGAAACCATTGCTCAAGAGCCTGTCTGTACATTATGTTGTGCATGTCAAATAAAAACTGAAATCAATCTCAGCAGTTCAGATTCTATAGCTGTGTACCCAAATTTCTTTTTAAAATAAATACGTGGCAGCCAGCCACGTTCGTATCTTGTTTTTACAGACAATCAGGATGCACGCAAGACAACAAAGTCAGCCGGGCACACATCCAGCACTGTGGACACAAATGATCTGAGATTCTGGCTTGTGTTTTAATTGCTGAACTATTTTTCTTTTCCCTGTACATTTCTCCAATGTCTACAAATTGTATGAAATATATATATGACCATAAAGAATCTACCAAAATACAGCCAGTCACTAAAGAATAAAGGAAAGGTTTTATGCATTTGGAGATAAAGTGACATAGAGGATGTTTAATGAAGATGCTTGCTAATACAAAAATGCACACTTATGATCAGACTACTAACATATTTGATTAACAGAGAGAGATCAGCAAAAGTTATTTTTCAAAAACAGTTGGTTTTTAAACGGAAAATGCCAATAGTTTCAGGACAATAAAATTGTAAATAAATCTGTATGAAATTTGATGAAGAGGATTTTGGGGAAGAGAGAGAAAAAGGGTGAACCATGGAGGAAAAGGATAGGAATAAACAGATAATTTTCAGTATTTTCCAAACCAGTACTTCAACTTTTTGCTGTGAATTATCAATTTAATTTCCAAAGCAACAGCATTTTAAAATAATGCAGAAAAGGAGAAAGAAAGAAGGAAAAAAATACTAAACACTGGGAGGAGAGAATTGTGATTGACATGAAAGGAACTCCATCCACCTTCTTTTCCACATCATCCAGAAAATGGTAAAGTCAGAAAATGTAGCTGATCTAACCAAAGTGGTTGCAAGTCTATTTTTAGAAACTGGACGCAGACTTATAATGCACTGCTCTTGTCTTTTAAACATTAATAAGAAATGATCGTTGCAGGGGGATTAGCATTCATCAGTCCCTCTGGAGAAGGACTGCGCTGTACTTCGGAATAAAGTTCTGCTCTCCCTGCTGAATTCCTGTCAACAACAGCTGAACTGTAAGCGTGACTCCTACACTCCAATTACTTAATAAAGCTGGCAGCTACTGTCCTGGGAGAGTAATCACTTACCCTAAATATTGTATCCTATAGAAGAAAATAGTAGCACAATGACTCGGGAGAGGAGCAGGAACCAAGCAGCAGTTCCAGAAATATTGAATGAAAAGTGAGTCAGCTTATAGCTGCAGGAGACCTGGCGTAGAAGCAGTGCTTGTTTACAAAATAAGGTGCTTTTATCATCACAAAATGCAGCAAAAGCAAAGGCCTTAATTAAAAGTTAGGATGAACTGACAATGATGCTATCTACTGAGGAGTTTGCTGAAAATGGAAAAGCAAATCTTCCTTTTGTGATTAATAATTAGCGTGTAACAGGTTTCCTCGCTGAGCGGTTAACAAAACAGATAGCGACACAGGACAGCTGCTTTGCGCACAGATCCCAGCAACTGGCGCGTCTCCTCTGCTCCTGCGGCAGGGAAGGTACGCTCTTGCTCTCCCCGTTGTTCCAGTGCTCCTTTGCTGCCCCAGCAGAAGAAAACCCACGTCACCACAAAGCAGCCACAAGCAGTAAGATCTACTTTGCTAAATGGAGTCCAAGAAAGGATATATAAAAATTCCTTTTATTCTGGGGCTGGATTGAGCTGTCGGAGTCAGCTCTGTCTATAAAGGATCACTCCAGGATTAGCTGAAAGAAATTCAGATTCTCTCTTTGCGGTCACTAAAAGGATGCAGAAGCCAAGCAGAGATGTAACGGTCAGGCTTATTTCCTATTATCCTCCTGCCTGGTCAAACAAGGACTGGGACAATTTTGCCTAATACAAACAGTCAGTGGTGCATTTGAAATTCCCATTTAGAGAGATTTCAGACTGTAAGTCCATCGCACTTCTATGAGACTCATACTCTTAAATTAGTAAGGATTAAAAAAGAAAGCAGCTTGCCACCATATCCCAACTTCAGCTCTGAAGCAGCATAATTTTTCTTTTAGGATCTCTGCAAGTGAAGCATTTTCCTTTCTTTTATTGAATTCTGCAGTTCACAATAGCAGAAGAAAAGTTTTCTCTAACCTAAACTAATGAACCATAAATCATTTAAAGCATGCAAACGCAGTTCAGAGAAAAGGAAAAATCAATTGTAACTCATTGAGTTTCCAAAGTAGATTTTTCTGCAAGATGTTCTTCAGCACTCTTTTCCACAAAACATGCTGATTTTCAAGAACTAAACTTAGGAAAATAAAAAAAGGAGATAATTTTGTTTCATCATATAAAGTGTTAAGCAGTAGTCATTTTAGAGGCCTAGAAAGTGGAAGAAAAAAACTGTAATTATTTCCATTTGAAATTTTTTCATACATATTTTCTCTCACAAAAGTATTTTCTAACTTCCTCAAAGATACTAATTCATATGGCTCCATTAAGTGTATTTAAAAATCTTGGTAATATTTTAAAATGAAATTAAAACCATGAAGGCACCGGACAGGAAAGTTATGACAAATTATGTTAAGTTTGGTCTACTGTTCCTCTCCTCTACTGCAGGACAAGAGTGCTGAAAAATATGTTAACAATAGGAAACCTAACATTAAATTGTGCAAAAAAAAGTATAAAATAATAAATAAAACATTTCCCTTTTAGATTATGATCCATCCTCCAGCAATATTTTCTATTTCTTTAACTTGCAGCACACATCTAATTATAAAGATTAAAACCGGATATCCAAGCTCCTGTGGAAAAGACAAGCCATGGCCGCAGGCTCAGGTATTATACATGCCTTTTATCTGTTGTAGTATCTCCTGATTTTGAAACAAGATACTTCTTTCTATTCAAGAAGCTTGAACTTCCTCATACTGATAAATATTTGACTCTTATCCAGTGTCCTTTTTTGAACTGAAAAACTGTTGTAACCTACACTTGAAAAACGCTCATTTAAACAAGCACTTTCCAGTGGTTAGCCCTAAAATTTGGGACCCTGGTAAAGGGTCAACAAAAGAGCTTTGATTTTCATAAGACAGGTCTTCCTCAGAGACTTAGAGCTCCTTTAAGTAAAATCCAGAGCCAAGTACCTGAAGCTGATAACTGCTCTTTAAATTCTTGAATGTAATTAGTAGTTTACAATATAGACCTATGAGAAAGCACTTGGCAAGAAATTACATTTGTTTTGGCTTAATGTGAATAACAGCCAAATGATCAATGGTCATGTAAAAAAAAGGGTTATATAAAAATAACGGATCTCACTTATATAGCATTTTGATAACAAGTGGTTTGCAGACTGGGATAAGTTTTGGTCTTACTAGAGAAAAGTCAGTGTTTTGTTTATGAAGGTACTCATCTTACTCTCTCTAGTCCTAAAATTAGTCCCAAACTCTTCAGCTAGTCAGACCAAGGACCTTCAAACCACATCTGGCAGCCAGTCTTGTACCCATCACAAATAAGAAAGTAACTACACTTTTAGTTTTAATTGATCTATTTTTCCATACATATAATTATGCAAACCATATTACCTTGCTCAAGGCTCACTGTAGTATATAAACATCTAGTTTATAGACATGATGTTTCCTTCAACATAACAGTCATTCATGAGGAAATTGTATCCAATAAAACAGGCACTCTAAAAAAGTAAACCTTCAGGGGCTAATGCTTAATGGACTATGTGAAAAGAGGACTATACCCAAATTGATAGGGGACACTGTTTAATTTATGAGTAATTTAGTTAATAAACACAAAGTTGTATATATCTCACAGACATTCACATGTAAACAAGGTCATCTCAAGAGCAGACATTTCTGGTTTTATTGGTAATTATAAGTTTAAGCTACATTAAAAAAACAAACAAGAAAAAAAACAACCCACAAACACCACAAAGGTTTTTTTTCTAATCTCAGAGAACCTGTAGACTGTAAAAACTTAATACAAGCTGTGGATTTACCCCTATGCCACTGTGTTGTGTTTAAAACAATACATTAAATACAGGGAACAAATGGTGTAACCATACCAGACACTGCAGTGATTAGATTCCTTTCTGTTTTAAATAAACATTTCCATAGTGGAATACAAGCAATAAGAAGCTGACTTTGCTCTGAAAATATGCTGGTTATAAAGATAAGACATCTCCTGCACTAAATGACACAATACTCATCTTTACAGCTTCAGAGGTCAGCGAGAGATAAGGCAGGCTTTAGAAAGAGATGCTGCTGCTTTACAAAGCAATGATAGCAATACGTTCATAACAAGCTGTATTCTAACCATAAATTTTCTGACTGGAAGGTAGGAAATAACAAAGAAATCATCTTTTAGGTACTTTCAACTACTCTCTGCTTTCCAGTTATTCATTCTGCACAAAACAGCCTTGCAACATAATCTCCTGGACATACAAGTACCAACCTTTTATGATCATTTATGTCAACTTACTATAATATCACAGCTAGTGCCATCTCTGAACTTGGCTCGGAAAATTATTTATTCAGAGCTTCCTCTTCCCACAGCAAGTGAATGGACTCAGCTCTGAAATGAGATCTGCTTATGGAAGAGCCGTGCTCCAGCAAGAGAAGCCTGATGAGTATAAGCAAACCTCAGCAAATGCAAACCGTGGAGTAGGTGAAAGATGGCAATATGGTACAAATATTTAAATTTTATGCTCACAAGTGTACTGATGTTGTGGTTTAACCCCCAACGGTAACCAGACCATGCAGCCACTTGCTCACCCCTCCTCTCCCCAGTGGGGTGAGGAGGAGAAACGGAGAGAGAGCGAGCTCGCGGGTTGAGACAAAAACACTTTCCAGAGAGAGTTCCAGAGAGAGCGCGAGGGAACAGACAGACGAACACACAGGCCTGAACGAAATAAAACAAAAATAAGGTAACAAGCAGGGAAGGTGAACAGAACATGAACCGAACAAGGAACCAGAGCCAGGGGGCAATGGCCGACCCTCCCTTACCCCGGCCATGCCGTCTATGGGATGTAACACTCCCTTGGGCCAGTTTGGATCAACTCTTCTGGCTGTTCACCTCCCCACTGTTTGCACCTGCACATCAGCAAAGCTGGGGAACTGCAAAGTGTCCTTGATCCTTCAGCAGCACCAACACCAGCAGCTGTGTTTCACACACTAAACCCAAAACACAGGAGCTGCTGGAGGCAAAACCAGCTCCGTCCTGGCTGGAACCAGGACAACTGCAGAGGAAGGAGGCTGCTGTTTCAATCAGCTTTTCAGTGGCCTCTGTCTATCTTTTGCACAAAAGTACAGGGGTGCAAATAAATTTCACTCTCCTTTCAGTATCCTGATTGCCCCTGGTCTTCCTCTGTAGCTGCCGTGCTGCTCCAATCCATTATCCCAGCTTCATTCTACCTGGGTCTGCTCAGGAAGTTCAGGGGCATCGAGCAGTTATTGGTGCCTGCAAGGTGCTTGTACGGCTTTATTTACTGAGACGCATTTTTCTGTTTCAGCATTAGATCCAGATCATTTAACCAACAAAAAATGCAACAGCCACCAGATGTTATGTTGCGCTAGTGACTAATTATCAAAGAACATGACAGACATGTAATTTCTGAGGGTATCAGGAAAGATTTAAGGAGTGGGACAAGCAAGGAGTGAGATTAAAAACTCATGGAATCCAGAAGAAATAACAATTTTACTTTTCGGGGGAATGTTCTAACCCGCTCCTAAAGGCAGAACACCAAATGACAGCAGTACTGAGGCTGGAAGGCACCTCTGGAGATGTCTGCTCCAAACCTGCTGCTCCGAGCAGGCTCAGCTGGAAGCAGGTTGCTCAGGACTGTGCCCAGTTGGGTTTTTAGTTTCTCCAAAGATGGACATTTCACTTGATAGTGCTTTGTTAAAATTTCAAGTCAGTATCTGGAGAGGTGCACTGTTTTTGGCAGAATTGTAAAAAGAGTCCAGCAGCTGCTTTGCAGCCTGCACTTTTAAAATAAAATTGAGAAAGTGGCTAAAAAAGACATCTTTGCCTATGTTTCATTTTCTATTAGGAAAGAAAATTGCGTGTAGTTTCTTGCATCATCTAAACTAAAATGAACTTTTGAAATTTATACTGTAAGTGGAGAGAATCTAGAGATTTAAGGAACAGATAGACAAGACAGGAAAAAAAAAAAAAAAAACAAAACAAAACAAAGTGTTTGCTACAGCCATGACCTAAACAGACAGACATGATTAACATTTACTATCCCTGAAAATGAGCCATACATTTTATTTCTGTGACATTCACCACCATCTCATTAGTGTAATGATTCATTCTCTTTCAGGATTACTTTGTACACAATCAGGAGTTTTTAAGTGTCAGGACTGTTAAGTCCCAGACCCTGCAATTCAATGAACTACTGCCATATCTCAGCTGTACACATTTTTGTGAGTTCCCTGACAATTTACTTACTTGCATTTGACACTGAAACATGAGGCTTTCAGGTGAGACTGCTCTTGGCACACAAAAGAACCGCCCTTGGTGCAGCAGGAGGACAGCCTTCCCTCCACGGCAGCACTGACCGGCGTTTGGACCTCCCTTCCCAGAGCGGCTACAAGAAATGCGCCCCTTGCTAAGAGCTGCCACAACCGTGCTTCGTACTCTGATGCTGGATATTAGAAATTCTCCTTTGCCTAGCAAGAAATTCTTCTCCTGCCACAGATTCTTAGGTTGATGAAGTAAATGATGGTAGATCCACAGGACGGTGTGATTTAGAAAGTCTGCTTTAGGGCTGGTTATGACTTTCAGAGTGACAATTTTAGTCTGTCAGCAGACTCAGGCAAGCTCTACACCATTAGTCATGCTTTTAGATTTTCCTAAGAACTGTGAAGGTAGAAGAGGTTTTGTTCTTTGAGTGTTTTTTGTTTTGTTTTTAACATAAACTTGAGTTGTGACAGTCGCACGATGTTAAAACATAGAGTACCGGTTGCCTGCTCCAATTCAAAAAGACGATTTCTCCCTGCTTTTCCTCCTAGAAAATGTCCATTCTGGACACAAGACTTCCAGCTCTTCTTTTTGGATATTTACCTTTCTCGTTTTCAGACCTTGAATTCACATATCTAAACGTTAAACATATGCTTAAGATCTATTCTTAGTAAGGACTTAGTACTGAAACATGCCCTTTAAGCAAAGAAAGTAAGGATAAATTCAGTGACAAATTCTTGACAGTTAGCAGCCAGTATTTAACAGCTTTGGTGTCAGATATAGCTAAGAAGTAACCATCTCCTGGGGCTTTCAGCAGGCATTGAAGATAATCTGAATTCGTCCCAGGAGATGCTCAGAAACATCATGAGACTCCTTAATAATGAAGATTAGATGGGACACTGGTTGCGAGATCATACTTACTGTAACCGTATCAGACATTTAGAGGTACAGGGCGCAACGTACCCACATACCAATTATTAGTAGGTCACTGAAATCATCCTTATTCTTGTGTTGTTGATCTCGTTCTACTGAGATTATTTCAGATGGATAAGTTTATTGCAGAACACACAATTTAACCTGAAAATGTTAAAGCTGTTGGGAAAAAAAGGGGGTGTTCCTACTTAACGTATTGTATTATACAGTCTATGAACCCAGATGCTCTGCCATGGTCTAAAGGTGTTGCAGCATTACGCCACAGTCCCTCTGCTTTGTAAACTCATACGTTGTCAGTCTCGAGGATCTGTGTCATTCACAGCTGTTACTGTCCAAACCTTGCAGCTACTAAGCGAAATAGAGGAGCCAGAGAAGATCACAGGGTCTTTGTCTTTTTCTGTCATTTTATTTTCATGTAACTCAGGTCATAATTCAAGCACACGTTAAGGTAAAATTGAACTTTTCCTTCTTTGCCTCACAACGGTTCCAGCAGCGATATTATATAGCGATTCTGATTATTTCACAAATGCATTGGAACTAATTTCAAAGTTGTACTTCATGCTTAACATCCCTGGAGTTCTCTTCTGGTGAGTCACTTATCCTTTATAAAGATTCTTGTTTATTGCCTGAGGAAGAACCTAGTCTTGCTGATGCAGCCAATAATTTATAGCATCTAGAATACCTCAGCAGAAGCTTTTTTCACCTTTATTCCCCACAATGGAGATTCACTCACTGATGGGTTACTATAAAAACACTGAGCTGAAAGCAATACAGAAATATTTACTTCACTTCTATCCTCTCCCTCTTCTGCTACACAATCATAGTCACTCCCTTCTCCACCAGTACTTAATGCTTTTACAGTGTTCTACATCTCCACACAGGTGTAGAAATGTTAAATAAATCATACTGCAATCTCTGCAAGACAGGAGTGTATTTGAGAGAGAGAAATTATCAGGTGACATCTACTAAAAATTAAAAGTAGTATTAAATTTCTAAGAAAAGTGTAGCCAAAATACATTTTACAAAAATCCCCAAAGTCACACTTTTACTTCATCTTTTAAAAGAGAAGTTTTATTTTTATTTGAAATAATTTTTGTTTAAAAGATTCAGTTACATTTTAGGTGCTGTATTCTCCAAAAAGTTAAGGAAAATGAAAAAGAGTTAAGAGATAAAAAAACTACCTCACACTGTTAAAAAGTAGTTTGATTTTTCCAGATCTGATAATTTTCTATACCTCTACAGCAATTAAAAAAAAAAAAAAAAAAAAGTTTTTAAACTTTAATTTGCTTTGGAAATAATTTTAAAATATCAAAAATCCTTGTCATAAGGGAAATATTTCCCTTAAAATACTCATATATTATTTCACTCTGAAGATAGGGAACTAGCAGACATGAACAAAATTATTTTAGAGTGTCACACACAAATTTGGTGGCATACCCTCCCGTAAAGCTCAAGGTTAAGGGTTTTCAAGGTTGAAGACTTTAAATCCAGACTGCAGAGTCTGAGTGATTTGTCAGGACAGAAATAAAACCACTGGCGAATGAGAGGGTCACAGTTTTGCTTTTCCAAATACAGGTTTCAAATCAGAGGTTTGTTACCTCCCTTGCTTTCAAGGAAGGAAACCGGGCTTTGGCGTCTCCCGTGCTCCGAGGTATCTGAGCAAAGAGCAGAGTCGAGGAGCCGGGGCGCCTTACGGCAACGCAGAAACCAGTCCTGCAGAGCAGCGAGCACGGGGCAGCTTGGGGAATCACACAGAAGACTTCTCCTGACTATCTCCATTCACAATTGCTTTAGGAAGATAAATCAGGTATTATGGGATGTACCAAAATAAGTCAATTACACAGTTATACAAAAATGGAGACGGTGATAAATGTAGTTTAAATAAACCGGTGCATTAGATCAACATGTTCAATGAGAAGACTGCGCTGAATAGTTTCAATGCTGGGATTTTGCCAGAGACAGCCTTGCAGATCTCTGATTTTATGTACACCTGGAATAACTAAGATTCCTGTATTTTGTTATTCTCTGCTATTTTAAATCATGTACACTTCACTACAGAATTGAGTTACACAGTATATTATAAATACTAAATATATAAAATAACATGCATATTGTGCTAAATGACCAAGCTCTAAACTCTCTTAGAGTGAAAAAAAATTTATATGCTTTGGTTTAACTATGCCGTAGATTCTTTTCTTATAACTACCCACAGGAGTCACATTTCCTACAGGCATTTAGAAAGTAAAAGGAATGCCTACCATCTCACATTGAGACAAACGATACTTATGACACTATCTGTACACAATATATTATTTGCAATATAAAAATAATCAATCTAATGCTGCTGTAGAGGGGATAATGTTCAGTTAGAGTGTTGGGATCTCAGGAAGACTAAGGCAAGACTGCAGATATGTTTTAAAGAGGAGCAAATATATTAAGATTGTGCCACAAGGTGCTGTTTACCTTATCAGACCAAGCTCCCTGTTGGAGGCAGGGAACTATAAGGATGCAAACAATGATCATTACGTAAATTCTGCCCCTTCCGTTCCCCTTTTGGAACTCCTGATGGCACAAAGCATTCCACTGGCACTGTGGATGCACCCACCAAATCATATCTGAGTGCTGGTATGTACAAATATTGAGCCCACTGATTTAAATGTTAAGAGGACAAGAGGACAAGCATAAATTCTCAGACCAAAACCCACCATGGTGCATAACTTCCATTGATTTCAGTACTTAAATAACTTCAAGTGATTAAAACCTTAGTTAAAACTGGGATGCTAATTTATTCCTTGTTATGAGGTCTCATACAAAATAACATATTGAGGATTACCCAAGATGAAGAACAGATCTCATTGATTTCACAGTTTAAAGGGACATACAGATTTTAGGTCTTAAAGCAGAAACACGAAATTAATGACTACTGGTAGAATTAGCAGCCTCCATTTCCCCTCAAAGACTTTATCAACTTCATGTCACCTTACAGCTGCTTTGAGAAGATAAAGGTGTTGATATATGAGAAGCACATGGGTACTTTAATAAAGCAGAGCACTGAAAAGGCCATGTGGAAAATAAAAAAAGTCTGAATTTACAAAGAGAGTTAGAAGATCAGTAAATAAGTCATGGTGATATGCACTGAATAATGAGAATAAAAGGAAACACTGAATAGCTACTCATTTAGTGAGACACATTCATCCAGTACACTGAATGAGGTAGCAACCCCATGGAGAAAGCAGTATGTGATCAGGTAATTAAAGACTGTATCATAATGCGTGCACACAAGGGAGCCAAATTAAACTTGCACAGAGCTATCAATGTAGCATTTCCTAACTTTTCCGAGTTTGACTTTGTAACCTCAACACTCTTTTAACACAGCAATTTTTGTTTTGGGTCTTTATACGGAGTCATTGGTGTACATTAACAGTGAACAACTTATTTTGCTCTTAATGATCTAGCATTAATGTAGCTTAGCTATAGCTTTCCAAACACTACGGAAATGTGGTTAGGTAACGCAGACAATTGGCTAGAGACTTGGGAAAAAGAAATTAAAGGTCTCATGTTAAAACTTTGAAAATATAGATTAAAGCAGTGACTCACATAAAACCATGTACATGCATGAACAAAAATGAGATATGAACTTATCCAACAAGTTCTTAATTAGCTTGATTTTCTAAGGGAATATAATTTCTATGATTATGATGTCTGGTCATCTACCTGTCTGTTTGTTCACCAGTCCTTCTCCTTCCAAATAATTCTCAATCTCTCTGTTAATTATAGAGCATATATGGAAAAAAAATAAAGGTATCAAAAATGATTATTTTTTACAGATTTCATGAAAATATGAGGAGAAATAAGACTCTAAATTAGTGACCTGAATTTCATCCCAAGTAAAGGCAGGCAGACTTTGGCCATTATGCACTCTGCTTTTCAGCATAAATTATGGGAATCTGTGTTGTGATAGCTGAACAGAAATTCAGTAATAAATAAGAAGTTTTAGAATTTATCGTAGTAAGCCTTCTGCATCCCTCGCTGTTATCTCACTTCTTCATGGATTCATTCAAAACCTGAGAGAATCAGCTGGCCAGGCATGGACCGCCCAGAGAGTCACCCTGACCAAGTGCTGCGGGGCATGCAAAGGACACTGATATGAAAGGCAGCCTCACAGCCGTGCTTGTCCTCTGCCTACGTACCGGGAACAAGGACCGTGCACAGACAACATATGATGGTGAGAAGGGCTGGCAGGATTCTATTCATGACTAGCAAGCCATAGAAAAGTTTTCAGTCTTTGTTTGGACTGAGATCATGACTACAGTCCACAGACTGGAAAACTTGGATGCAGAGTCTGAGGAGCAGATTTCACCTTCTCATGACATTTCAACCCATCCTGTGTTTGCAATTTAGTTTTCTGTGTGTTGTTTAAGGTATTTCCATCCCTTTTTCTTCCATTTCCACCTGCATTTACTACCTTTTTTGTAACCCTTCCCTATTCTTCTCCACAGATATGATAGTTTTTCATACTTACTGCCTGGGCTTACTTACAACCTCTGAGTTACTAAATTGATTCACATATTCTAGCCTCACCTTGGAGGGCTCTGTTTTTCTCTTAAATTTAAAATAGCTTCCCACTGAAAAAAAAAAAAAGGTTTTTAATATCTTGTACAAAGGAATTTTACACTTTAGAAACTTCTTGGTATTGTGCTGTGCATATAGATGGAATTTATGCAAGTAACAGAAGAAATAGTTAGACTAACCTAAATCCATTAACCCATTTTAAAAGATGTGATTTTTTTAATCAAACCTGACACAGTTCTTATGTAAACAAGACTTATGTAACTGTGTTAGGTGGTTCAAGTTTTAATCAATCTCAACTACATTTGACACGGTTTGAAGTCTTGAGAATGTTATATCCTGACAAGTTTTGTGTAAAGCAAAGCTGAGCAGACAGGAGATGTTCAAATTTACACCCTATCTGAGATAAAGCCACACCACAGGTGTGCAGGTGATTGCAGGCTCAGAGAGCTTGTGGATCCCAGGCAGCCAACAAGGAGTGGAACTGCCTTTCTGCAAGTGGAGGCCAAGGGGTATAGATAAGTAACGGGTATAAATACCTATATCTATAGGTACAGGACTTGATGGGAGTTCGCAGAGGACCTTGGGACAGTGTGGAAGAAGAGAGGGAAAGAAAGGTGGAATAGGTTTTAGCAGAGGTTCTAGCACAGGTTCATGGAGAGCTCATAACAAAAGTTCATGGAAAGGAGGTTCATTCCTACTGGAGATAAAAGCAAGATGAAAGATAGGAACTAGTTACTAGGATTAAATATTCAGTCTCAGTATAACAAAAGTTAACAGTGAACTGATCAAGGCTTGGTAATGCATCCATTACTCCTTCATATAGATCTAAACAATATGGGCAAAGGGGAGAAAATAAGACACAGTAAAATTTGCAGATGTCTTCTGCTTACCTCCCTTTACCCAATGACTTTGGATCAAGGTCTGTGGAAGAAAAAGTTTAATTAATTCAGAATTTCTATTCCTTTACTGAATTTCAGGGATGAAGTTTAGTATTATTTTTGACAGATAATATGAGGATGGTGAATATCTGAAAGAACAAATGACATAAAGTCTGCGTAACTCAGCAGCCTGAACTGCTTTTGGAAATTCCTAAGCCATCATCTTAGAGCACTCCATATAGAAAAACTATAGTCTTTCCAGTACAGAATAGTGTGTTGAAGCTCACTGTTTATATGAAATATTTTCTTTGGAAAAACAGTACCATAAGTTTAAACTTGAGGTACTCTTAGTGGGGTTTTTTTTTGATAGAGAATGGCAGGCATCAGAGCAGGGATGTATTTATTATCATTAAAAAAGACAAAGAAGATATTAGCAACCATATCTAGGAACCTGTCCCTCAGATGGACTCTGCTGCAGTCAAAATTGTAGACTATACGAATCATAATTTTTTTTTCTATTGAGCCAGTTCTATTTTACCTATAAAAAGGTAACTATCCCCTATGGTGTAAGGTAAAATATACTGTGAGTCAGAACCATGGGCATGAGGAATCAGAAACAAGTGTCTACCTGATGACGCACTGACAGTTTTAAAAAGAAGGCAGTCAAGCTCATTTTTGGTCTTTATATGGGTCCTAAAAGTAAAATCATCTAAAGAGGTAAAATTAAGAATGTAATTAAAATAGCTACAGTGGAAAAAATATTTTCTAGAAGGAACTCTTATGCCAGTTAACCAAGTCAGAATTGTAGTGCTTTAGCGAATTATGAAAGTGTATATATATAATTTAAGGATTAACAGTTTGATAGTTACTGGGACTTCTTAAAAGGTAGAATAACCCTTGTGAATAGCTTCTGGAACCATGTTCTCTGACAACCAAAGGTAGAGCAAATGTTTTAAGAGTCACATCATCTCCATCTTAAATATGGTATTTCTCACAGCCTTGCATATTTTTACATGCTTATATTATTTTGAATGTCATTTCTATATTTAAAATTTTATGCGGGTATATCTCTGTGCATATAGTTCGTAACTCATCAGACTCAGTCATAAATTTACGTAAGTTTAGTGACATGTCTAAGTGAGCATGTTCCTAGATACCTCGTTGCACCCAGTTCCTCCCACTCCTCCCCCTCCATAACTTCCTCTTCACACCAAAACTACTACTCACTTGGGTGGCACCTGATCAAACTTTTCCAAAATAAAATATACAGAATGAAAAGCACACTCAAAAAGCTAAACCCCATTTTAATCCTTGCAAGTTCAACCTCCAACAAAATACCACAAAAATTTTAAGACCTAAAAATCCCCCCAAAATCAAAAACCCACAGAAACTCTTCAGGAACCTGATAAATAGACGTCATCTGTCTTGAAGTAATTTTTCAAGGATTTCTCTGTCATTCACAGAGTGCAACTTCACTACTTAGTTTTCTGCTATGTCCATTAAAATTTTTAATTGAAAACTCTTTATTAGTTCTGAAAAAAGTTTTATAAGCACTGCTGAACTTCAACTCCAATTCTTTGCTTTGAGCAAAGATGATTAAAATACCATTTCTGTGTTCTTTGTAGAATATGAAGTAGTTTTTAGTGGTGTAGCTGACAGGGGGTATCATGACAAGATCTAGAAATAATTCCTTCTGCTACTAGTTTAATTTAAAGTCCCCGAAGTCAGGTAAGACATTAATGAGTTCTGGATCTTGCCTCAGATGTGCAAAAACCTTTGGTTATAAAATAATACTATATGCATATTTGCTGACAAAAAAGAAATGAACATTTGGACCCGTTTTCTG
>KL258608.1:18181-48635 GCA_000699545.1 Podiceps cristatus | reverse complement strand
TTTTTATGGACTGTACTAATTGCTTGTTAGTCTGCAGAACACCACTTCTGAAGCTGTTCTGTGGATGCTCTGCCACCCAGAAATGACTGAGGAAAAATAGCTCTACAAGAGTTATTTGTAGTATTTACAACCCAGCGATGATTTAGAACCACAGTTTCAGATTCCTTACTTGGATGGTTAGAAATATTTTTGTTTTTTGTTTTGGTTTCCCGCAAAATTGTTTTTCATCATAAGTTTAGTGTCACTTGATGTGCGCAGAACAGAAAAAGGGAAAATACAAATGGGAAGAAAGAAGAAGAAAAGTGAGGCTTAGAGTGTAGATGTTTATTGCTAACCAACTATTTGGATGTGATTGAAGCAGTTTGTGCAAAGATGTACACCTGAACCTGGTGCATAGTGTGTTTACCATCCTATCACTAAATGATACTAAAGAAAGCTCAGAAATATTATAAAGAATAGCTTTTATTGCAT
This sequence comes from Podiceps cristatus, assembly GCA_000699545.1. Classification (NCBI taxonomy): domain Eukaryota; kingdom Metazoa; phylum Chordata; class Aves; order Podicipediformes; family Podicipedidae; genus Podiceps; species Podiceps cristatus. Next base: position 48,164 of record KL258608.1, on the reverse strand, counting down.
CGTTTTTAATCTACTCCATATACCTACAGGGTCTGCACACAGATTTCAATACAGCATATACCTATAAAGCCTCCTTGACTGCATAACCTTAAGCTGCTACTTGATTTCATTTATTAGATTTCTTTAATCTATTGCATGTGTATCAATACAAACATTTAAGCCAATGAAAACTTAGAGTGTAATAGATGAAGCAAAACACACTAAAAAATCTCCTGGAAAAACCTCGCTTCACAATTTAAAACTGTTTACCAACTCTTGTCTCCCTAGTCACAATGCTTTTCCATTTGCCCGGGTGCCGTGGTCTGGTTTTGTTTCCTGACTTATTACCATGGTAGCTTTTTTGTAAAAAAGTCTTTACCGTAATGCCCTCATAACTCTGGAGTAAATCTCATAGCTCAAAGTCAGTCCTTAGGAAAATTAGTTAAAAAGATGCAGTGAAGTTTTCAGTTCGTGAAAGGCTTCACTTTTGGACATTTCTTTTTGTTTGTACCTTTTTTAAGGGTCTAATCTAATACTTGTTGTAGGAAGTGGAAAGATCCCAAGTGGCTTCATTGGGATTTGAAGAAGTCAATAAATCCTCTCTCTTTTCTCTGTACAGCAGCAAAACCTCAAGAAAAGGTGTGATAACTACCCTGTGAGATCAGAACGCAGCTCCATAGTTGTGAGGAAAGTTGCTCTGTGTGGAGCATATGGAGATGCAGATCTGCTGTGCAAGCAGGAGGGTCAACACTTTCTCCTCTGCGAGGTGGTGTGCTCAAATGGTCGCATGTTCAAAGGGCCAGTCTCTGAGGCATCCTGCAAACTCTAGCAAATGCTGAGTATGTGTGGAATGGCAGTTTAAATCCTGGTTGGAAAAGTGCTTTGTTTCATACTTTTCATAGAAAAGTGCCAACAACCACTTCCCGTTGCACTTCTGTGCGAACATTTACATCCACATCTAGTAATGTCTTTATCCCATCTGAGATAGTTGTCAGGAAAATAAAATGATCACTTGGTCTGCATTCTGCAGTGGTAGCCATGATTCATTTAAATGTTGCTCACTTACTACTGATCAATGTTGGATACATCCAGAACAATTCTTAAGTCTCAGTTTCTGTTGACCTCTTCCCTTTTCCCTCATTCTCAAAACTACTAAATAGGAACTGCAAGAGAGACAACAGCTCACACATGGCTACCAAAAGAGGATATTATATACATGCTTTTCTGCAATGAGACGTTGACAAGGGCTATACGGCATACCATGTAAAAACACATGTGATGTTATTAGTTATCTTCTGTAAATTCATATCAAGAAATATTCAATTCTAAGTGGAAGAGTAAAGCAAAAGGAAGGTGTACCAAAATTTGTTTTGTAAAGTATATTCGTATTATGCCAAATCGAATGTCCTTCTAAAAGTTATGTAAAGCTATAGAGAGAAGAATTTACTGTCTGAAAGGTATAGCCTCTGCTATGCCTGAAATTAGAGAACATGTTGATTATGGTCCATTGTGCACTTAAAAATTAGAAATTAGAGAACATGTTGATTATGGTCCATTGTGCACTTAAAAATCTACAAAGGCCTCGTACTTTTTGAAAAGTGCTTGAACTGTTTCTTATCACCTGCTGTATGAATTTCAGAATTTTCTTTAGTATTGCCTACATTTCCTCAAACAGCAGTGAAATAATCATCCTCTATGTGAAGGTTTGTACCATCTGTGATGTCTTTCTCTTATCTGTCAAAGTTTCTTTCCTGTTACTATTAGGACCTGCAAAATCCAGAGACCAGCAATATCTAAACTATTTGAGAGGGAGCTGAATCCAATACTTATCAATCATTGGGACAGGCTTTAATTATAAAGTGTTTAAATAAAGTTAGTTGCTGATCAAATCTGTCGTAATGACTGATAGGAATTGTAGTCCACTCACTCACAGACAGCTATTGGGGTCATTAGGACTCTGGAGGCTACTACCTTGCAAGAGCATAAAATAGAATTCAGGTTGTGAAAGGTAATATCCTTCAGGTTTGTGTCTCTCTAATCTGGAGCCTTTGAGAATTAAAAACTGCATATTTCATTTACGGTGGCCCTAGAGAAATGATGGCCTCACAAGTCTCTTATGACCTTCAGGCAGTATGAGTACCCTACATATTTGACTTTTCATTTTGGAAGGTGAAAGAAGGAGAGATCACTAACTGCAAGGTTCGCAAGCTGGTAGCTGGTGGCTCTGTGCAAAATTTGGAGATGTGGAGGGTGTCAAAACCCACAGGATCCACCCTTCACTGAGAAAACCCTCATCATTGTGAGCAAGCATGAGCCACACATAAAGAACGTATTTTGGGGGGACACGAGAGCTCAGAGGATGAAGAAACCTCTCCCATTGCAGGTAGTTATTCTGTAACTCTTCCCGTTAAAAAGAGAAGACAAATTACCCCATTAGCAGCAGAACTAACTAAGCATGGTCTCTTAAGGAGTTTGATAGGTTCTTCTACCACAGTAACTACTCCTGCCCCCCTCCTATTCCCATAGTGAGATGATGACTTTAGGAGCTAATTCTCTCCTACCTACCAGCTCTGCAACAAGAACATCACGGCAGGTTTTGAGCAGTGGAGCGTTGATCCTGCCTGTGTGTATTGATAGTATCAATATCAGTTCCGATGGCACTGCTAACTGATAATCCTGTACTACAGGAATAAGTCAGGTCTGTCTTCTGTATCCAGGGGCTAATTTTCAGGAAATCTGCAGAAACTGAGTTATTTTTTAATCTTTTGTGAACTTGTGAAATTTCTCTGAAACCTGTTGAAACTGGCCAACTGGTTGAAAATTATTAAAGGGGAACTAAGAGGGAAGAGAGATAGATGACACAGCCTTATTTCCCAGGAAAACAGGCTGTATCTTCAAATCCCAACTACTGTTGCTGTAGTTATTTCTTCACCTGTGTAAAATGTGGTTTTTAGAGACCTTCACACAGTTCGACTAAGTGGCTTGGATGGATGAGACATAGTGAATCAAGACTTTCAGTGACTAGCAGGAACATTAACGTTCCAGGTGTGAATGATTGCCTGTTGAATGATGCCTCAAGCATATCTGCAAAACGTAGCTTCTTCCTACTAAATATAGCAGAGTTTTTTTGACTTAACTTGTTATCTTGGAACAAGAGGCTTGTCTTTTACCTTTTGCTCACCCACCTCCTTCACTTATGAGGAATATTAAACCCATTTGCCTGCCTGTCAGCTTGTCACACACAAGTTTACATCTCTATGCCTGCACTTACCTGTATCTACAGCCCTTATGCACAAAATGCTTTCATATAACTGATTTGCACAAAAAGACCACCCTACTCTCTCCTCAAGATCAATATTTGTCATAAGGCTTATAAGAGATCAGCCAACTACTCAGCCGGTTCTCTTGAAGGAACAGACAGCTCTTTCTTTGTCTATAAAACAATTCCCATGCAGATCTGAGCACAGTGAACTGTGCATATTAAATTTCATCTTTTTTTTTTTTTTTTTTTTTTCCCCTGCAACTTTCCCTGCAAAAAGCTGCAGGCTTTTTGGGGCTGAAATTGCTCTTAACATCTTCTTCCTCCTCCTTGTTGAAACCTTACATGTTACATATTGGCTGTCATCATGCAGCCTGTATCTTGCCTAAGGTTTCTTAGGTCTGGTGGTATCATGTGAAACACAACAGTAGAGATTTCCCTGTTCTGCTCAACAGCATATACTGTGTTGCCAGGAAAAGTCCATTTTGTGATTATCTGAAACCTCCATTTCCAATATAATTTGAAAAGAATAATAGGACAGAAAAGTAACATAAGGATGAAAAAGAAATTCTTCCTAATTTAACTGAACACTAGTCTATGGCTAGTAATTCTGGACTATTGCTAGTCTTTGTAAATGGAATAGACTGTTCTACAGGTATGTTTTACTGTTGGAAGGAACCCCACTGAACCCCGTGAGCAGTGGGAAGAGGATTTGGCTCAGGGGCTTTTGTGAGCTCTAGTTAAGAAGTGAGTGATAAAAAGGATGAGTTCATTTTAAGAGTGAACTTGAAAATATTCTGCAGAGGTGTAACATTCACACGCTGGAGTAAATATCACAAAGCATCTTTTGCTTCTGAAACCTAACTGCTGTCATAATGACCATCTGCTGGCTGTAGGTTTCTAACATTCCCTGACCTATGACATTTATGACAAATTACGCACCAAAGTGCTAGAGACGGCTTGTTAAAATGAAGCCTGAGGCCCACAAGTTCTCAACCCCTTTTGTCTTTAAAAGCATGGGTTAAATGGGAACAAGAAGTAGTTTGGACAGAAAACAGACATGGCAACGGCTAAAAGGAAATGAAATCCTAATCCTCTAACCCTTTGACTTTTGCAGCTTACTGCACAGCAATGTGCTTTCAACCATTAAACTACCTTAACCTTCTGAAGAGCCAAATCAGTTCAAATTGACTGAAAATTTGCACATCACCACACAAGCCTTGATTGATTCCTATTTGAAAATTGTATGGAAGACAACCATTTAATGCAATATTTTTAACCAACAAAATATGTTTCACAGTCACCTCCAGTGCAGAGTATAATTGGTGTCATAGAAAAGCAATGTGAAGAAACACTTTTCAAAGTCACAAAGTTAGCCTAGCTGTAAGACACGCTGGTGTCAGTTAGATTTAGACAGATCTCCAGAGTTTCTTCAGGGCTAGATAATACATACTGGAATTTAAAAAATATTTTCATTCTTTTTAACTCTTTCTTTGCTGTATTCACCAGCTCATCCTGTTGTGCTGCTTCTGTGGTTTTGGCTTAAAGACATCAGAAACTCAATTCTTGTTTCAAAATGTTAAGTTTCTTTTATGTAAAAAAATTGAATTATGGATCTTGCTTAAAAAAAAAAAAAAAGCTTTTTTTAAAGTGAAAAGGGAAAATTGTAATATTTTATCTAATCAGTGTGAAGCCTCTCAAGTTGTAGCAAATGCTAGAAAATAATTATCACAAACCCGAAGGAAAAAAACCCCACACATTATATTTGTAACACTAATAGACTATGCATTAAAATGTCAAAAGAGTAAAATAGCACATATGGATAATTTGAAACAAACACCTGTTGAAGGTTCACAGTAAAATTAATCTTTTTTTCATTTTTTCTTTAACTAGAATTTTAATTGAATCAGATAAACATAGGGGAAAAAGAAATTATGTCAGCCTAGAAGAACCACCAGGATTAAATATCTAAACTCTCCATACATTTCCACGTGCTTTGAAAAAAGACTTTTTTGTATTGTATCCCATGACCTTTACATTAGGTAATGACCTGTGAAAACAAAGTAGGCATTACACAATAATGTTACATGACTACATGATGGAGTTTGGTCAAACCACTGTAACATTTCAGTCTTGCGGGAACGAACACATACGCCACCAGCTGCATGAGCAGAAACCTGCTGCCATGTCACTTTGCTGCACAAAGTTAAAAACATAAGAACCCTAAATGCATAAAATTTAGCAAAAGTATTCATACCACTTAACAGATCTTCTAACTCTTCCTCCCTACAGTCTTCTGTAACCTGTGTTTCTTTCCTCTTGTGTGTTCAAGAGTTTGGTACCTCTATGGTATCTCTAGGAATTTGCAGGCTGCCACGATTGACTTTGTCTTAGGCTATATCTAGCCCTTGGCTTCTCCTTTTACAAAGTAATGCTGTCCTGAAATGAATGAAAAGCACCAAAATGGCTATTGGCAGGAAGAAGAATTTATTTTTAGTCACTTGCCCACCAGAGAATCAACCAGGACTGTCAACTGAGTTAGGAAGGAAAAAAAGAAAAAGGTCATGCAAGGAAAAGGTGCATATAAAAGGAGAAAGCAGAAGAATGTGATGGATACATAAGACTCATAATTCAGGCAAGAGTTTAAGCAAGTATGAAAAATCACTCTTTCTGCATTTTCAGATTAAAGGCTTTGTTTAAATTGGATATGCTTTTAATTTGTTTCTGTTAGAAAAATACCAGACATGATCTTCATCTCCATAAAGCCCCAGTCACCTTAATTTTCTGCCACATTGATTTACATGAAAGGAAATTCAGGAACATACAACTTAGCTAATGCCTGCTAAACTGTTACCTACAAAGATATATGGAATCACTCACTGTAAATAAAGTAGCCTACATGTAAAATATCTCTAGGGTATTCTTATCTAACTTTGAAAATGTAGATGAGACAGTAAATTATTTTCCTGCCTGACACAGGTCTATAAACTTTTCTTCAAATTTTCATTCTACATCAGCATAAAAAGCAGGCTTTGCAAAGTTTGCTTGTTTCTTTCTCCCAGAAAAAAAGCAGAAGAAAGGAAGAAAAAGAAATGGAACTGAAGCCAGGGGAACAGACAGCTGAGTGAGCTCAGGCATTCGCATAGGGAACTGAAGATCTGGGGTTTGTAGTTGTGCTGCCAGTTTTCACTTTCCAATGCTCTACTTCTTTGCTGAAATAATTAATTGTATTGTGACAGTCATGGAATCACAGATGGGTTTGGGTTGGAAAGGACCGTAAGGACCACCCAGTTCCAACCCCCTGCCACAGCCAGGGATGCCTCCCACCAGACAAGGTTGCTCCAAGACCTGTCCAACCTGGCCTTGGACACTTCCAGGGATGGGGTAGCCACAGCTTCTCTGGACAACCTGTTCCAGTGCCTCACCACCCTCGTGGTGAAAATTTTCTTCCTCATGTCTAATCTAAATCTACCTTCTTTCTGTTTAAATCCATTCCTCCTTGTCCTGTCACTACATGCCCTTGTCAGAAGTCCCTCTACAGCTGTCTTGTAACCTCCTTTTAGGTACTGGAGGGTCAGAAGACTTGAGATAAACACAAGCACAAGGAGAGGGTGATAAACATTAATTCTGTAACTATTTATTTCTACAAAATAGAACGGCTCCAGCTGATGAGACTAAGTCCCAGACCCACTTGGAATCTCTCAGGTAGGAGTTGCAAGGTTGTCTCCCATATTGTGAATGTGAATACAGTGACCACCAGTCAATAGTCCTGGTTTTGGTCATAAAGTGTGCTAAAGGGCTGAGAAAATTTTCATATTTAACTTACTCTGTTCTTCCTTTCTCCTCCCCACCATTCCTCAGAGGCTGAGTTTTGATGAACTGAATTTTTAATAATTAAACCCATAAGTCAGAAAAATGCCTGCCTATGCTTACTCTTGACTGGAAAGAAATTATCATCTTTGGGTAATTATGGGATGGAGACACTTCAAACACTTTTAATTTTATACCTAAATTCATTACAGAGCTTTTCACATGCTTAGGCATAGAAACAAAGCAGTACTGCATACTTATGGATGACACGTCTAGGCAACTTTGCCACCAAAAAGTACAGTTAAAAGTACTCTTATTTGACCTCATGTACTAACCATGAAAAGTCATGACACTGCATCAGGAAGTGTATATCCAGACTCTGGATGGGACAAACACAAGTCCATAACAAACGGGCAGTCAGAAAATCTCTCCATGCCCACACCAGAACCGATGCCAGCCTCATTACGCTACTGGGTCTTCTAGTCTTTTTCCATGGCCGAGAGCACATCATATCTACCTTAATACAAACACCCCTTCGAAGAACTTCTGTATGTCTACATAGCACTTCTTTGATCTTCTAAGTAGTTCATTCCTATAGCCTTAGAGTTCCTCTCCTGTATTGTTCAAAAGATATCAAAATACGGATTTTAGTATCTCCATTTTCTCTGTCCTCTGAAAGGCTTACCTAAGTGGTTTGATCCCCTCTGAAGTTTGTGCAACAGCCATCAAAAAACCTCGGCACTCTGTAAAGCACCTCCAGTTGATTACCTTAAGTTAGAAAACTTTGAAGACCTTGAAAAATACGTGACATTGATTAAGTTTAGAAATTTCTTTTTACGAATCTACATTTTCTGGGATGTTCTAAATTATTTTGTCATGAACATTTGTGGATGTAGACTACAGAATATGTTACATTTTGTTTGCCGTATATTGCTTAAAAGACATCTAAATCAACATCATTGACCATATGAACTTTAAAGTATGCAAGTCATGGAGGAAAAGACAAATAGCTTTCTATGTGAGCAATAGTCCTCTGACTATTGTGATTGCAGTACTAACCATGAGTTATGCATCCCAGTTCAAACTGCAACAATATATTAAGACATTAAGGTCATTAGAAATCCTCTATCAAAGAAAACTACTAGTAATAGAGACCATGATTTTGAATACCTCCCTGTTTGTCAAAACAAATTAATCATTTGAAGTATTAATAAGCAGACTTATTTATGAAATTATATTCTCTCTAAACACGTTAGAGAACTTCCTCTTAAGAAATCACTGAAATCCGCTTGCATGTCTGAATAACAGTCTGACTTCAATTTTGCAAACACTACTGTGTACTTTATTACAAACGATCTTTGTACTTTGTTGTTCTCAAAGCAGATCTCATGATTTGAAGCTGTCATGGCCCTTTCCCTCATATATTTTTGGTACTCTACTGAAAACATCAAAGCAACCCTGTGACTAGGGTCTTGTCTACAAATAATAGCAATAAAAGGCTCATTTCACGTGTTACGGAGAGGTCACAGATAACAAAAATTCTTCCATATGGGTTTGAAGCTCTTTAATTGGATTTATACGAGCAGGTTAGCCCTTCCAGCACCCACTAGGATTCTGGGCCTCCTAGAGAATTCAGTAAAACCAAAGGCAGGACATGTTACAGCTACCGCCTTGGGCTTCTCCCATGTGGAAGATAACTGCATTATTTTTTAGATTTGTGAATCAGAAACTGCTGCAGGAGGGCACTGAGACCATGGAGGATGCTACAGTTTTGCCTGGCTACCCATTCGAGCTCACCTGTCCTAAGGGCTTCTGCCGAAAGCTTGGCCGCTCCAGCCATGGCCTGTCTCAGAAGTCTCTCTGCCATCAGAGAGGTGCTTTGGTAAAGCATCTCTTCTGCAATGTGTTTTACAGAAAGAATTTATCCTCCTGCTATAGTGAAGCTGGTAAATTACAAGTTATGCCAAGCAGGGAAGATCAAAGGTATGCTTTTGTAAATATCGTCTAAATGGATGTAGTAGACACAGCTCAGCTTCCTCCTTCTCACAGCCGACTTTTCTCCTCAAAACCTTGATAGTACGATTGTTTTGTCCATGGAGCTGATGGAGCTGGAAAGCAGCAGGGATGACACAAGGCTGAATGATTACGCTATGGACTTCCTGATTTGTCTTTGAAAGAGAGGTTAGAGTCCATGTTCTAAAGGAATTGGTTCCAAAACAACAGGTTTCCCAGAAAAAAAAGCAACCATTTAAATAACTCTATTTAACTACTCTATTTTGGGCAATTCGCTCTAAGAGACAAAATCTTGAAGACTGATCTAGGAACATTATTTAAACCCCTAAAATTTTATAACACAGAAATCCTGAAATAAAGGCAGAGTAAATAGCTACCACATTATTCCAATGGTCTCAAGTAATAGCTCATATGACTAGATAAAGTTTTTGCTACAACTAGAAAGATATACGTAATGTAATTTACAATATCCATACTTAGACTTATGGCTTACCCAGGAGATGCCAGCATTGTTTGAACTTAATGATAAAACCCCCGAGGAACTTCATGGGTTCCCTCTCCTTAATGTCCTTATCTCTGTGTAAAGAAATAAAAGGACTTTTTACACCTTTTCCCACCAATGATGCTAAATTTACTGAAAATGCTGTAGACACAGCAGCTGTGAATAACTGAAGTCAACATATGCTTGATAATCTTATAGCTATCCTGGTATATAAAGAACAAATACCCTATCATTTTTGTATTAAAAATAAAAAATCGGTAGTGAACACTGGGAAAACCTGTGTATCACAGAGATCTAAATTTATGCTCTAGTCAGATTGCAAAACCAGTCATTTCACAAAATGACTGAAAACAGTGGAGAGACATCACATGAGATGTTAGTTGCCAGTTATTTCAGGTTATTACCGAGGTAACATGCAAAACAATTTTTCTATGTGCACGTTTTAAAAAAATGGACGGTTTTAGATTTATTTTTAAAATTATCTGCAATAGCTGCAGTTTTTCCAGAAGCGGTGTTTATTTTTCCAAATATGATTAGCCTGCTACCGGCTACAATATTTTGGTTTTATTTAGTGACGTTATGTCTGCGATAGTATTACATTTTATAAAGTCCTGATCTCCACCCTTAGGAAACTGGACAAAGGTCTCTCAGAGCAGGGGGGAAAAGGCAGAACAACTCCCAAAGTATTTCTGCAGTGTGATTCCACCTCTTTCTAAAACAGGTTATACTCAGTTCTGTTTACGATACTGTGCTCTGATGTAGGTAATCCATAGGAAGGTGGTCAGGTGCATCGACCTCACATCTTGCCCGCCTGAGGTGTAATTGGTTGTGTTTTATCTGCATTCTTGCTACGACATTTGGGCTGTGAAGTCTTCCTGCATTGTTCACAGTACGCTGGCATAAATAGTGTAAATAAAGAGCATAAATAAAGGGGAACAATTCCAGGTGGTAGTTACCTGGCCGAGGGTCTCTAGCAGCCGAAGGCTTCTTGGCTCTAGGGCTGGTTTGGATAGAGAAACTCAGCGCTCTGGAGGAATCTGCAGAGACATTAGGTCTGGAACATCTTTTTTTCTGGAGGACTGGTGCCTGAGTGAGGATGTGTGTGACACCAAGACCTTAAACTACTCAAGTATGGGAACTTCCCTGTGGAAAGCGTAGATTTTCTCATCCCTCTCTATAAGTGGCTGAATAAAATGAGCATAAAAGAAAAATAAAATATGAAATTTTTTTTTCAGGGTTGGTAAAGCTGTACAGTGGGCTCAGAGGGGAAAAATAATCTTCTATACAGAGGGGAAAAATAATCTTCTATATAGTGTAGTGCATTTGCACTTCCTTAGAGCAATCCCCTAAACGACTGTTTTAAGAAAAGATCAGAAAACTGAAATTACAAATCAGGCTTTCAAATACTGAAATGGCATACTACCATGGAAAATATATCATAACTGGACAGCTGTTTGGCCAGTATTCTTCAGATATTCCCAAGGCCAAACAAACAAAAATATCTCTATTTAAACCTTGGCTAATTTTGACAAAGGTGAGAGGACCACTGGATAACTTGATGGTGATTGAGTATTCTTCAACCAGAATGATAAAAAAGATCCTAAACAGCTACAGAAACACATTTGGATACATATATCTCAAAGTCCACTGTGATATGAAATTAAAACCAGACTGTTGGTATAGTTAGGTACTACTTGAGCTCTTCAGATACAAGAGTTATGACCTTTTTGCATGTAAAGGGCTATGTTCATTTTCCAGGTAATAGGTAACTTTTCATGCCTATTATACTTCATCATCATAATTAACAAAGTTTCATCATCTTCTTCATCTTTGGGATTATATTATGGAACACAGAAGTGTTTGAAGCTCTAGTTCATTCATTAAAATACTCACCTGGTCAGATAAAACCAGCTAACAGATCTGTCTGTAGCTTACGTGAATTGCATGTTGATGAACTCTCGATCTATTGCATAATTTGTGGGCAGCAAGAATAATTGGATGGTGTAAAAAATAATTAAAAATTCTTATTGAAATACTAGTATAGTCTCTATATTTTTGAGCTATTCTGTTTCTCTTTGAAAAATCTGGTCAGTGGGTCTAAGCCTTTCCCAAGGGCCTTTGGTTTCTTCCCTGTTACAGAAGCTACCATCTACCTTCATTAAGATTTCCAGTCCATTACTTTTGAAGAGTAATGGCAATTACAGGGAGCGCCGATAATGCCCTCGCTGTACTTGGACTCTCACGACATTTGCTATTTTTTCCTTGAAGGCTTTTCTCAGGTAGCTATGTAATGACGAAGCTACTTTGATTTTATTTTCCTAAACAAGTTTCTAGTCTCTCAGCTGAAAAGGTATAGGCTGTAATACAAACATCCAGGACCCAATATTGATTATTGTTATTTCAAAGTCTGATAATATTTTGGAGCTGAACATTTTTTCTGTGACTGAGATCCACTCAGCAGTTATAAAACCAGCCCAGGCACCGCCAAGATGTCCCACTGCACTGACCGGGAATGTGCTCTAGAGGGAAAGTGCCATTTATGCGGCGTAAATAAAAGGCAGATGAGGACAGACAGCCACTAGCCCTGGTACTCTGGGAGCACTCCAGCAACAGCTTCATTTGTGCAGCTACACTAGAATTACCCTAACAATGGTGCATTCACTATGGATAACCGCGGAGTGACAATATACGGATGAAAGCGTTGCTCTGTAGGAGCTGGTAAAGACAAATCCAGCTGGTGGATCTGGCACTATTAGGATCCACTGGCGCATCATCCCGTGCGGCAGAGCTGCACATCCATAGCTCCCACAGGGGAAGAGCTGCTGCACCTACCGCTGCTCTGGACTTTTACGATAAAGAGAAGTTTCATCACAAAAACGACCATTCATCAGAGATGGAGCGTTTCAAAGCAGAACATAAGTTTGAATGCATTTATAAAGCCTTGCCTGTCTCTACCCAGTGGTGTCTGTCTCCCCGCCCCAAACCAAAAAGGCAGTGCTCTGCAGCCGGGATGTGCTGTCGGACTGACACTCGGTCTTCTGCCAGCTCCCCAGTAACTTTTGAAAATCTCACCGTGCAATTGCGGAGTAGGTAATAAACTGCCCAGGTGGGCCGCTGAAAGCCTGGCGAGACTAATAACCTTAACTCCTGTCAGTGCTCAGCCTGCCTCCCGGTTCTTTGTCAGGGATATGGAGAACTCAGAGCTGAACCCCAGCTAGAAATTTCTGGTGCTTGAGGTTCAGGCAATCCTAGTTGAATTTTACTTCAAGGCTTTTTATGTTAGATGTTTTGATTATTTTAAAACAGAAACAATACAAATTACCCAAAATGGTTTTCTTCCAGACACTTTTAAGTATCTTCTAGAAGTTCTTTCTCCAGCGAATCTAAAAAGTGAACTTTGAGATGCTCAACTCGTAACTCTTCACAGCTGTGGGTACAAAGAGAAACATGGTTTTACTTTTTGAAACACCACAAACATAGTACTGTTACCTGAACTGCAAAGCTGTAAGATTTAGTTCTCTATCTCAAAACACCTGTTTAAGGCAAAATTTTCAGATATATCTAGGTTGCCTGTGACATTGTATTTTATAATTATTATTTTTAGTCTTCGTAAAGTCAGCAACAACCGTTGAGATAATACAGCTGCAAACATTTTATAATAGAAATGAATTAAAGGTATTATTTGTATAGAATAGCAACCCATTTAACACTTTTGCATCCACACTTTATCTTGCCTTAGCTTATGTGTTCTTAAACACAAACACAACGTACCGTGTTCTTTGTTATATCAGGCCAAATACGCCAGTTACGATTAAAATTACCTGACATTACCCAGTTTTACTGTAATTGCATTGCTTATTATTTTACTAAATTTTAACCATTTTGGCTGAAATCTTCCAGGCTAGTTCTTTGCCTCAGGATACAATTTTATATGAAGGGCCAGACAAAGTAATATGGCTAATGAGGTTGGGGAACACATGTATTTTTTGTATTAATATATTACGGCAATATTTTTTTCTGAGAAACACTGGTGCCTTGAAGCAGGAGTGGGAATTGTGAGCCAGTGGGACTGAAGATCAGTTGGTGGGAGAGAAGAAACTGCTGAGACCAAAGAAGAGCTGGGGACAGAAGGGGTGGCAGAGGTGGACTGGGTGAGAGGCCAACAAACAGCAGGTGAAAAGAGATAGAGGCGAACGAACGTGGACTGAAGGGAGGAGTGTTTGGGGTGGGGGACTGGTGATGGCTGGTGGAAGAGAACTGGAGCAACACCATACAAGTGAGAATTGAGGCTGAGTGGGAAAACGCTTTGGGATTAGAGTGAGTGTTGGACTGAGATGCAGAGCCGAAGGCAAAGATGATGATGAGAACAAAGACCAGAATGAAAGCTGGGGATAAGAAAGAGATGGGAGAGCTTGGTGGTGAAGAGAAGGAGACCCTGATGTCTTTCCCCTCTGTAAAACTACTTCAGCAGTGTTTTCTGTGCCGTTCCAGTTAGAGGGTAAGCATGTACTGTTGCTGTCTGTCCTTCTGTCGGCAAAAATCGTGGGTCTGGGAGCTCTAAAACTTCCTTTCCTGTTACTGAAATGCAAAGACATGTGAAACCACAAGGACAGAGAGAATTTCTAGGTTTTCAGTTTTGTTTTCTAAGAACCTAAAAAATTGAATGAAGATCCAACTAAAAACATTCTGGTTGCAAAGTCATGTGTGGAAAAGTTAGGAAATATCGAAATTAAGATTGTTTATGCAATCTTAATCCACCTGCCCTGTAAATATACATTACGATGTAATCTTTATTTACATAACTATACATATATATTTTTAATTGTTTCTCTAAAGGACTATAGCTTTGTTGCTTTATTAGATGAAGGAATATGTTCCCAGGATGAATCAAGATGCTGTGTTGACAGAAGCTCCCATCACTAGTCCTCATTTATCCTCTTGTAAAACTGTGAAGGCTTGCATGAATAAGGTAGAGGACACCATCCGTTATACTACTCATGCATATAAAAAGAATTAAGGGAATAGTTGGAGTATTTAAAAAAAAATGCACAACTGCATGTATCTAAGAAAAAAGTTTGGTCTTTAAAATGTTTCTTTAAACAGGTATCCTGCACAAGTTTGTTTAGCAGTATCAGTGAAAATTCCTTGCCACTCCAAGAATAGGGAAAGGATATTTTGTCTTTGTCTTTCAGGCAACAAAATGCAACTTGGTTATGGCAGCTGAGAAATTTCTAGCATGGGGAGAAGAACTAGGAAGGATAAGGAAGGTTTCACAGACAGTGGGTAGGAAAGAGAAGCCCCTGAGAAGGGTTTGTGGGATGAAAATTCACACATCAAAAATTACTTACATCAAAACTGCAGTAGTTACAAAGATGCTACCACATAATTCTCGTCTGCTGGAAGTTAAAAAGATGGGATTTCTACTGAACCATGTGAGATTTCTGGTAAAACATGTGATCACTCACAATAGGTCAGTTTTGGAGCAGTATTTCAGCAGAAAGTGTAATTTTGAAGCACAGTGGTCCCTCCATACTCTGTATGGACTTTGAGAAAAAGCCCTCTTAGAGTCATTAACCCATTAATTTTCCTGAAGGTTAGTGATCTGCACATAAGTTTTTATACATGTCACTTATGTATAGGTTCTTGTTGCACTAGCATTCCTTCTGAAATGAGTGAAAGTTGCAGTAAGCCAGTACTGGAGGGAGGGGAAAAGTACCCCGAAGTTACAGTTTAACCTCGAACGCAGAACTAGAAGTTCTGTGAGTTGCGTGCCTGTTATCACAGGCAAACATGTCACTTATTGTTGATTTCACTTTATCTTACAAAAAAGACCAGAACTTTCACTTTCATCTTTTTTTACTGTCCTGGTGTTGTACAAAAAGTCTTCCTGCCAACAGGGCAGAATCCAAATAAACTGCATAAATACCCACAAGGTTCTATTATCAAGAGCTAAAAGATCTGTCCCTATAGCTCATGCTGATGTAGTTAAAACAATACAACCCCCTTTCTATTTCACAGTAATTAAAATGTTAATTTGCTAAGAAGTTTTGCCACTTTTCTTAAAAGCTTTAAATTTCAACATGTAAATATCGGATTTTGAAAACCAGCAGCCTCACAGTGGGATACAAAATCTGTGAGCCTGGATAATGCCTTTAAAACATTCAGAAGCAACAACAAAATACGTTTTTGGACATGCCAGAAGGAGTTAACTGTGATTAATTGCTTTTTACTCCAGCTCATTTCACAATTAAGATTTCTGTCTCGAGGAATTGTCAGTATAAAACAATATATCAAAGTTTAAATATCAGTAATAAAATGGTACAGGAAGATATTCTGTGACTACTTAGAACTGAAAGCATTTTATTGAAAAAGGCCTTGTTTTATTTGGCAGCCATCCATGACCTCCTACTGTTGACAAAACTAGCAGCAATTCCTATTTGAAGTGTACCAGAAGATGATCCTGCTCAGCAGAAGCTGCTGCTTTGGAGCATTTACAGGATTTATCTCTAAATTAATATTTTCATCGAACACTCTCACTATACACCTTACATAATCTTTAAATTATAGGAAAATGCTAGAAGGGTGTTCTGAGAGTCGGCTGCTGAAGTAATGCTGGAGATTTATAGCTCTCTGAAGTCGACATTTGTGACTGACCTACAGCGCACCAGGGCTGCTATTTCCCTTTCCTGATTCATGATAAGTGCAGCTGTCTCCAAATAAGCCTCCAGAGCCCATTAATGCCCAGTTCATTCCCTCATGGTAAATATGCACATCTCTAGCTTCACTTTTTAATGCTCTGTTGCTGTTAAGTTGAATAGAAAATTAGTTTTTTTATTTTTTTCGCCTTTAAAAATAAATTTTTCAAACACCAAGGTAGCGATGACTTTAAAGACTACAGTTCATACATTTACGTTTCTGTCTAAATAAGTATTAAAGAAAAAAGAAGCTCTTTATACACTAAAGATGGCAAAATCATATTTCACTTGCTTGATGGATTTTTAATTTCTGTTAGTGTGGTCCCCTAGCTTCCTTGCATTTGTTGTGTGAAGCATACACAAGATACAACTAATTAACAAAATCATTTGCAGGATGATATGAAGGTAAATATTAAAAGGGAAGAGGATACACATTTTTAAAATGTCAAAAAAAGCCAACGCATTTGTCATCCCTGCCTCAATTTGTTTTTCATTAATAAAATATACACCGCTTCCCATTTGGAAAATTTACTAGCGGCAGCACATTCGGCACGCAGCTTTGTCTCTTTAGAGATGAAGTCTTTGTTTAAGCACCGGCGATGTGGTTTTTGTGCCATTGTCTGATCTGTCAGATTGGATGAGCATGTGTGTTTAGGGGTGCAAAGATGTGCGGCCACACCTGCTGTGCAAAGCTGTGAACTCACAACTCTCCCGACCATTACAATGTGTTGCGCTCAGAGCTCCTTTGTTGTGATGGAGCTGCTGGTGGTTGCGTGGCTGAAGTGTCACAAGTGTCAGGCCTCATTACAGTCACCATAATCGCTCTAAAACAACCTCTTATTTTGACCGTTTAATACTGAAGGGTAGGAAATGAAAGGCTAGATACCTAATAGATTTTGTGATGTTCAGTTGATTGTTCACCGGGATTCGAAAGCACAAAACAAGAATTAAAAAGGTCCGTTAATACAGTAATGTCCGTTGTTTGTCTGCAGCGTAGTTTTTTAAATGATATCAATAACATAATGCAAACAGGTGACAAGCCATTTAGATGGCATTTTAGCAAGTGATTGGTTTCTTTTATGGAATTATTTCTGTAGAGTTATAGAAAGTGAGATATTTAATAATCCAAAATGATTCCTTAAGCTTCTGTTTTTACTCTTCTTCCACACTGACATCTTACAAACTTCTTTGTCTTCAGTGCTCCCATGGCCTTAGCTTTCAATGTTCATGTTAAAGAAAAAAAGAAATCTTCATTAGTATTTATTTGTGTCACAGGTTTTATCTTAGTTGATTACAGAGACAACAGCTATAAAACTTGGAGTAGATAATTTCTGAGTTCTTCAATGCTAAATGGGCTTCAAAAGTGCAGCTTTGGTTTGAGGCATATCTGTATGATAGTTGCAATATCGTTCAGCCAGTCTTTGATTTTTATAATTATTTTTATTTGCAAAAGTGAAAAAGCAATGACTTCAATAGGAAGCTGGAAACATATGCAGAATATAGAAATATCAATTCTCTCAATAATTCAAATATTTGAAGGGGTTTGTACTTCACTTGGTTCTAGGTGGCGTGTTGAATTCTGAACACACTTTCTCACTATAAATCATATATTTGACTTTTATTTTTCTTCACAAATTTACTTCTCAGTAAATGTGGTTTAATGGTTTTGGAGAAATTTTCACTACAGTCAAGTTACGGGCGATCATCACTAATTAGAGTACAGCTGATGATCTTCATGAAATTATGCTTAAGCAAAACCTACATCTGTTGTCACTCTTATAATACCATGCAGCCCACCGCAAGATTAATTGATTCTAATCTAGATGGGTTTTTTTAGGGACCTTAGACCTGTACGGCCTCATTAATTCAGATGGTACGTGACAGTTCAGAGGTTTCTTAAACCATCCATAACCTGCATAAACAGACTTCTGTGCCAGCCTGAGATGCACTCTGTTATCAGGTTGGATTTTCTGTCTCCCACCTGAAGTTGTTAGGTAGCTACACTAAAATACGTGGACTCATTTTTCATCCTGAATTTTAGCAAACGGCATGCAACATCACCCTCCCACAGCACAATAAGGGGCAGGAAAACTAACAGGATCACCTATATAAGCGTTCCAGTGCCACCCAAAATATATCAGGTTCTGTAAAAACAAGTGAGAGAAGATAAAAATTATGAAAATGAAGGAGAAAAATACTTATAAACGAAGTAGTTCAGATGTACACTGACTTAAGTTTGACCCGTTTAATTTTACCTGTACACTACCCACCCAGAATTGCTGTTCTACATAGGCAATGTTTGTTTGCTTTTTTCACCTTCTCTGAGAACTCTTAACACCTGCCGCTTGTCTGAGGTCCTGTCCTCCTCTTGTACCGACCTCTCTCCTTCCCCTTTCCAACCAGAAATAAATCTCGGTTTCTCACAGCAGGCGCGATACCCTCCGTTGAGGTGTTACATCACTCTGAAGAACAACTGTACCCTGTCACAGAGATAACAAAATGAATCACCAGGTGCTAACACTGCTATCTCCTCTACAGCTAGTCCAGAAATATGGGTTTAAACCTTTAGAACACAAGAAACACTCGTACACAGTTAGCTATACTTTTTTATAGCTAAATATATTTTTCCTATGTCAAAAATCTGAAGGATCCTAGAAAAAGATTATGGATGGATTGTCATCAGTTTGCTCTCACATACAGACCTGGGGAGAAGGTAGCACAGTGGTGAGTGAATGATCCCGCTCAGAAATTGCGTGTGGCCAGTTTAGCCATGGATTAACACACCTCCAGAGAACATCTTTTAAAAGCACAGTTCCTTTAATGTCCTATTTTCATGATAAATGGGTCCAGTACCCTGCAGTAGAGTCCCTAAAGGACAGACAGTAACAAACTTTCCTGGGCATGGACGTAAGGAAAGTTTTATGTTAATTCATTGAAACAGAATAACTGTATTTAACTCGGTGACAGAATAAAGATGAATTATAAAACATATCTTTGGCTGCCTTAACATCTGAAGACCCATGCCCTTGAGCTCCTGAACTGCTGTGAACTCAGTTACAAGTGACTCCGAAGTGATCTTGCACTCTGCTTTGATGAGATAAATGTAATAAACTTTTACTAAAATAAATAGAACAACTTACGCCAAAGGGGGTTAAAGGCCACAGAAAGTCCACAAACACCTACGAAACTGCTATATTCAGATGTCATCTGAACTTTGTAGCTCAAGTTGATCTATTTGGAATTATGGATAGACAACAAAAGTCATTAATTAGGGCAATTGGGATAAATGGAAAGTGCAGAAGGAAAAGGTAGGGCTCCACAGAAACACTACGGAATTTCTAGATTAGGACGCAGTGAGGCATCCTATGGAGCAGAACACTTTGTGACATTGTAAACATGCAGCTATCGACAGTGCCAGGCTTCTTTGTCACTACTGGAATTGTGCATTTAAGAGAAAGTTCTAAACTGCAGCACAGCTGTGCCAGTGGGATCATTTTCTACTTCTCTGCCTTTGCGGTCACTACAGAGAGCAACAGAGGCATGATGGCTGCCGATAAACACAGGTTTGCACAAGCGAGTATGAAAGAAGAACTATTTCCCCTAAACCTGAGGTGGTCTTGAACGGTGAGGAAGGGACGCACAGATACAGACGTGCTAAAAGACACTTTTACCTTAGACTTAGAAGAAACAAAATCAGACTTGTCCTAAAGAGCTTAAAACCCAGCACCTCTCAATTAGATAATCACTTAGCTGTCAAAATCAAGCCTCTACAAAGAAATATTTCTTTTTCTTTTTTATTTTTTAAATTCAGAAATAAGATGAAAAGTTTGGCTATGTAGACCAAAGTTCCTGTTAGATTTCTGGAAGACAAATTACGCCTTTTAAAGCTCAAACTCTGGGAGGAAAACTATACTACTGTACTACTATACAATTGAAAAAACCCAACCAAAATGACAAACCCCATCCAACTTATATAAGAATTATAAGTAATGTGCATATCATTTACCTTTTTTTTTTTTTTTTTTCCCCAATATATTTTTTCCACTGCTGATGTCATTACTTCTGTATTGATTTCCAAGTTGAATGAAATTTTAACATCTCTGAAGGATCAGGGTTATATTCAAAACAGAAAATGCAGGTACAACTGCTGTGTAACCGGTCTACAATAACCTGTAACCTGGGAAATAAATTAAGGCTTCCCTTTTTAAAACACTTTGACTGTGTTATTGCTGCTAACCACAGTTTAAATATTATTACTTTTGAGACAATGTTAAGGCACTATTCCACTTTCTACAAGGTAGCCAGCTTAACTTTAAAGTCAAATAGCTTAAATTAGGGACACAAAGTTGATATTGCAGGGCAATGTTTAAATCAGAATGAAAGAAAACTGCATTTGTCAGTCAGTATTTTTTTTTTTCTTCATTATATCTCAAAAAATCTCTAGTTAAACTGGGGAACTAAGATGCCTAGGAATCCTTAACTGCTTAAAACCACACTTTTCTCATAATTTTATTCCCTTTCTTTCCTGACTCTTGTACAATTCATATCACCAATGGTCTGATCCATTTTAAAACTTCTGAACACACATTGTAGGAGATCCACACACAAGAGATCCATAAGATGATTTGTTTCTTTTGCATGAAGTTAATGAAAACAGCAAATTCCTAAGAATAAAAATGTTATTATTTTATGGAAAATATCAACAGTTTTGAAAGACCATTGTATCTGTGATAAGTATATCTAGATCAGCTAGTAAGAATCAATATTCTGACTTACATTTTTATGTCCCAGATTAGACTTTATATTTGTTTTGATAGAAAAGCAGGCAACAGCCTATTTCATGGACAATAAATTCAAGATAGTAATGAGGAGATAGTATTGCCTCAGCTAACTGCACACAGATTGGAGGGTCACATATCTGACACAGATCTAGCATGGCCCTTCATGAATCTATATACTTGATTAGAGTTACTGTCTTTTATAGCACTAAATAGCTCTGCATGGAAAACTAGCTCATTTCAAACAGGGTTAAGAGAGGCACTCTGTTCTAAAAAAATTATAACCTTTAGAAATTTTAAAAAAAGCTCTAAATTTCCTGTGAATTGCTTCCAAGAATCTCCTAGGCAAAAATCTCAGAGACATTCTTCTCTCCAGGTTTTGGAGATGATTGTCTCCAAATATGAAATCCCCAACACAAGAATACGTGACCATACTAAATTAAAAGGTCTGTGTTATTTTAGCCTGAAATGTCTGTATTAATTTTTGTCTTTTTTGCCTTCTCAGAAATTTTTTCTTTTTTTAACACCTTGTCTTCTCTATGATTTACAATGAGCACTTTTTCACCTACTATGCCCCTAGTCTATGAATTTCTCAGAATTCCCCTTTCTCTCATTCTGATTTCACATCAATTGTCATTTTCTCATTTCAACATCTTGTTTTCCGTTATTTGTCTCCACCTTCCAATTCCCTTTTTTTTTTTTTTTTTTTTTTTTTTTGAGTTTTCTCTCTCCTGTTATAGGTTGCCTATTCAGTAAATCTAATTTTCTTTCAGGAAATGTAACTATCTTCCTCTATCAGCTTTTAGAAAAATTCACATCAAATAGAAGCCAATTTAGAGGGTGAAAATATGGCTCCACAAAGATCAATAACAGATCTTGTCCTGGGTCAGGACTTCAACCTAGGAATGTAGGTGGCATCGTCAACAATTTCAGCCTACAAAATAAGAGTGTGCTAATAATTCAGAAAAATGTATTCCTACCTCTAATTTAGAAGATCACAAATGACTCCTGCCCTATTCCAAGCCATTTCCCAATGAAGCTGCATGAATACCAATCCATGCATGTCACATATGGAATCTGCATAAAATAAGAATAATAGGGTGCGATTTGTAATTCTTTACAGGTGAACTATCCAACATGTAAAGAGCAATTTCCAGCTGAGACGAGCTTAGCTTGACTAGGAAGATAAACCCGTTCTGGCTCAACCTACTAAAGCTGCTGTCTATGCATGAAGCAGAGCCCCCATTTCGAGCCTCAGCTGTTGCAGCACACAGAGCAAACGCGGGATGCACAGGATATAGTGCAAGAACACAGTTTGGGATGAAAAACCAGTTACAACATCTAACCTCGAATTGCAAAAGACATGTTTTTGCTTCAAATTCCATCTGTTTTGTAACAGAGCCACAGGACAGATTACAACCAAAGTTGAAATGAGCATATAGGCAACACACTTCCCTTGATGCTATCTGACCTTATTCCTTGGGGAAATATCCTTATCTTTATATATCTCGGGTTAAATTGCTCTTTTGCCATGTAGATAATTTTTGTCACTGGTCTTGATGGGTGGATGCCTGAGAATAACCACTTTACTGTAAGACTGGATAGCATGAGACCTGTCATAAGCTTTGGTTTTGCTCTGTATTTTGGGTAAAGAAAAAAATTTGCCGTGCCATGACACACCCTTGAATCTCTACTTCCAGGCCAGCTGTGTGAATAGGAACAGTTGGAATATGATTTATTTCTCTTTGTGACACCTTGGCAATGTGTTAAGGACAAGTGTTTGTCTTCTGTTAAAATATATTACTGCTCTCTATCTCACTCTTACAACTTTACAGTACTATGCTAAAATGCTACTGGTGGATTTTTCTTTTCTTCTTTTTTATTTTTTTTTTTTTTTTGAATTCCAGGTTGTTTTTAATCTCTTCCTTTTCGGTTTCTCTTTGTGCCCTTTTGTAAAGTATTATCATAGAAAGCATTGCCATAAAGCAGCTGGGATGGCTTATGCCCTCTGTCGCTCTGCCTCTCGGGCAGCGGTGGTGTTTTGTGTGGTAGTTGGTAACACAGTCCTTTTACCTGCAGAGTGATGGCCCTTGTTTCATTCACCACCAGGGCTTCTATTTTTGTGTGGGGAAACAGAGGTATTAAAAGAGGAAAAAACAAAACAAAAAAGTGCTTTCGGAGTACCCCTCTCCCCCCGCCCCCAAATATAACCGCAGTCCAGAACTGCAACGTAAGGCTGGGCAATTCTTAGAAACCTTATCGGTGTCTCCTCTAAACACTGTGCCAGAAAACTAACTTTTCAGTAAGCAGACAGAGTTGCAGAACAGCCCATTCTATACTGGATTGTGCTTTAACTTTTAGAACACCCTTCCCATTTCAGAACCTCTCACGAAGAGATGGTATTCTCAAAACACAGGCTTTTAGGATGCATGGTTATTTCTCTATCTAATATTCAGCCACAACCGGATGAGCTGTGCAAAATTGAAAACAAGATTTCTAAGAAATGATATTATCAGTTTGGAGCCAAGAGCAACACTGAATGCTGGGCCTAACCTGTTTCTTCAGATGTAATTTTTCTGACACATGCCAACTGTAATCTCCCTTTTCTTACTGTTTCTAACAAAGCCTCGTTGTGGAAAACTAACTCCAATGGAGATTAACTGATTTACAATCATAGAATCATTTCCACTATCTCTTTACATTTATCATATAAGTTGTAGTGCATGACACAGGTAAAATCCTGTTGCCCGCTTTGAACATTTCTATTGCCCGTGCTACAAGACAGTAGGAAAATGTTTAATGTAACAGTAAAGTTCAGTTTTCTACCAGCTCTTCACTATAATAAATTTTTGTGTTCGATACCCTGTATTTTTTTCTCTGAGAGAATAAAGCATTACTCTCTGTGAGTGATAGTAATCTATTTTTCTGTCCTAGGAGGGATACATTAGCCAGGAAGCACTCTGCACACGTTTATATTTCTTAGCACAGAAAAGACAACCAGACATACACCATTAAAATATATCAATGAAAAATAACGTCTTCCTTTAAATTAACTAATATCTATGTTTAATGAAGCTCAGTTTATAGTGATTTTCTGGATGAAGTGCTCTTCTTTCAGCCTAATTATGTGCACAGCTTTCAGACAACAAGGAGTGTCTTTAACATTAGATAAGAACCTAGGCTTTTATCTCAATCAATAGTCTTTAGCCTTTGAACTCGTGTCAGAGGAAGACCAGTCCGTCACATTCAGTTCTACCTGACCTCTTTCTTCTTAATGCACACTGCCATTTACAGAAGGAAAACACACAGATATACAGTATATAAGCAAGTAAACTATTTAGGGCATTTTGTGTACAGGGGGAGGGGAGGGGAATGGTATCTTTTATGGCTGTAAAAATGTGTGACTGTAATGATGATGTTAAAATTTTCTTGTTTCCTTTCACTGGGCTTTGTGTATCTCAAAGGAGCCCCATATGGTGCTCTTTGTCCGTGTCATTACCTCGTTACAGCCGCTGTCTGCCAGCCAAAGGTAGAACGCTGCAGCTGTAGACAGCGATACAACTGGAATTGTCTAAGGTCAACAGTGCCGTAATTACTTTAAAATGTCAGCGTACAATAAAATACAACAGTTCATCTGGCAGAAAGCAAATTAGCTTTGACCATAGCGTAATTACCCTTTTCTCAGCACCATTAGAAGAGATCAAATCTCCACATTCAGTGTTTGAGGAAAGGCCATCAGAGTACACTCTACCTGACAAGGATGCACATTTGCCATTTTGAGATGTAATTAATTGTCCCTATAATAGAAATTTTTATATTTGACTCTGGAATTGAAATGTGTAATAACCTGGCTTCTTCATATTTAACCATTTCCACTCTGAATAGATATGCATGGCAAAGGGAAACTAGGCGATACCAACACAAGGAAAACATGTTAACCACTCAATCAATCCATAAAAACCTGAAGCAAAATTATTTTTATCAATTAGCTTAAGCTTCATTGGCCAGCTTCTGATCTCATCGACATGGGTGTAAATCTGAGATAACTTTACTGAAGCAAGTAACCTGGCTCTGGATTTATATAGGTTGCTTTGACTTTCGGATGCAGTTCATTTTGTTGTACGGGCTACAGAGTTTCACCCAAAGGAGAAAAGAAATTAAGAATCTGAAAGCACTGTGCACCATAAATAAATGATTACTTTTCCAAACGACTTTCTCCAAATTTACTTTTTCAGTCTCATCTTATTGATTTACACTGAACCTCACCAGTACTTATTAAAGGCCAACTTCAAATCCTGATCCTGATCTGAACTTCAGCCATGAACTCTTACAAACGGATGGGGCTGATGAAGACCTCCTCATCTGTGGTGTTGGGATAAATGTCTCATAATGAATGAGCTACTTCTTCCAGGGGTCTTATTAACAGCATGTTTACATATATGTTCACCAGTGATGTGGTAATCTGTGTAAACAGGGAACAAGTGGCAAGAAGCAGACCAGTGACTACGGTTGCTGTAGGGCAAAGCAAGATGCCTTGCATGCATGTTGAATTTCATTACTATTTAAGGGTTTTGAGGAAAGTCTAAGCTGATTTAAAATGACTTACAGTGTCTGAACAGTATTCAGCTGTACATCTGAATGTGGGTTCGCATGAAATAGCTATTTCATATCAGACGTCCCTTATAGAGTATTTAGGGAATTCCACCGAAAAAAAGACATTTGTACCCATTCTGCTGTGAGTTTTATTTATGTTTCTAGAGTTTAAAATTGCAGCACCTTCTTGTGACTCTAGAACTAAAACATGGAATGTTTGATTAAAATAAAATCTCTTACACATATTTTTGAAGTGCAATACAGCAAATAACACCTTGAAAACTAAAATATTATCTAGACCTAGTTGTTAATTCTCATTGCAATACTTTAACAGGTTCTAACCAGCTCATCTCCCTACAGTATTTGCCCTGTCTCAAGTGTCACTTACAAGTCCTTGGATCATAATTATACAATGATATTTATATACACAATATGAATGCAAACAGAGCCTGTTTCCACTGAAATGAATTCTCAGCAGGACAGAGCACATAATCACAAACTGGTAAAAGCCTGACTTTTTGCTTTGCTTAAAATAAAAAAAAAAAAAAAGAGAAAGAAAAAGAAAAGAAAAGAAAAAAGGTAGAATTGCAGTTCTCTGTGGCTTTGCCTGTTTTGTACCCACAACCAAAGTACATGTGTCTCACTGCATATACATGTACATGTTTGAGGGTGTTACTGAATATCTAATGCAGCTTTCCACATCATTGGATCTGTAGCTCGGTCTTACTCATGTATTCATCTGCACTTGCATGTAGAATGTAAAGTTAATGGAAACTCAGTGCAGTCAAGTGGGAATGAGGAGGAAAACACAAAAATAAATAAAGCCAAATCACCAAAACTAGGTCACAATAGATCTCACCTCTTTATTTCATTTTGACAGTCTATGTAGAAATGGATGTATAAACAATATAATTTAAAAAATTCTGATTCTATGGAATAAATAGGAAAATTACTCAAAGAGTCAAGATATAGTCCTAAAACTGGGGACAACAAAAGTACAATGATACAAAGATCCAATGAAGTAATAATAGATGTAAAGGAAAAGCAATCATGAGAGATGAAAATACCCCATATGTTTTACCAGTTTTCCTTTGTGAAAGAACACATATTATTATCACACATTTGTATCATATCATTAGTCAGATTTTTTTCTACTGATTGCAGGATGACCTGGATTTGCCTTTAGGAACACAAAGGGAAAAGGAAAGAACAGGAACAGGCAGATGTTGCAGCAGCCACGAGAGCCGAAAAATAAATGACAGCAGTACCATTCCTAATCTCAAAAATCACACCTAAAAAAATCCAGCTGGGAGTACACTTCAACCCAACAAAGACATGTTGAACCTGGCTTTGATCTCATGTATATATAACACTACCATAAAATCTGTTTAAATCCCACAAGTTTGATTGCACGCACATTGGAAATGAAATGCAAACATTTGGGAGTATCTGTTTGGGCCACACGGACATAAGGCAGAACACGGGACCAAAATACAGAGTACCTGTTCTTCAGTGGGCCTGGCTGAGAAGCGGCATATTTTGAAATAGCAAAGGTTTTTCTTTTAACAGTGACATTTATGCACATTCCTGAACCAACTCTGAAAACTTGTCTAGGTTTTGTAGGAGAGCAAAGCCCTGCTGAATTTTTGCTTGATTTTAACTCTTGAAGCTTGCCCATGGAATGACAGCATGTTTGTTTAATTCTGTGCCATCAGGTACAGTTATATGAGGACTTATCCTTGTAATGGAAATACCGACAACTTTACAGCTGTGGAATAATACATACAAAAAACATTTTCTGTTTATCAGGATTAAAGAAAAATCTGTAGATACATAGGGCAAAAAATTAGGACAAATGTATCCACTTCCCATAAAAACATGTGAGACACACTACACATCTTACCTTTTTCTTTTCTTGGTGGCTATGCCTGTTCTCCCACATAGTATCTTCCCATGGTTTAGTTGCATGGTTTCCTTTCAAGATTCCTGTGGATTGGAAAGGGAAGGGGAGAAAAAGTTCATTGATAAAAGACAATGTCCATGGGATACTGTTTCACATTACCTTATCTTACCTCTCTTGCTAAGATTTTAAATCCTTCCATGGAAGTGTTTGAAGTTATTTTAAAGGGATGGTTGGAACTAGAGCACACACCAAAATCACACTAATAAATTAATATATGCATATGCACGTGTAGGTACATTCACACACATGTATATGCACACACATGTTGAAAATACAGTAATGTTAAAGTGGATTGATCAGCTCAGGTAAATCAGCCTACCACTACTGGTGGCAAAAAATTGTAATGAATTTTACTCTGGATATCACTTACAAAATGTCCCTCTGCAGTGAAACTGAGACCCAGCATCTGAGGATCCAGCTCTACCTGGTTTATGTCTAATGAACAAATACACTTCAGATTGCTGATACATAACACTGTAGAAAGAAAGAAAAAAGTTAAGCATTGAAGAAAGGGTTTTGGTTGATACCAGACTGATTCTGATTGATTGAAAAGTTTTGTTCAGTCTCATAGCTTTCCAGCTTTGAGAGAAAGAGAAGAAGCATTTCAGAGGTTAACATGTGGTTATGTGTAGTGCAAGCATCTCCTGATTCCTGGTATCATAGGCTGTACCAGATACTGAACACTCTCTGTTTTCTACTTGAAGAGACAGAGACATAACTACTGAAAACAAAACATGACATGCAATTTCATGATGTTCAGTATGGCCCTCACTCTCCATTCATAATAATACTTTAGTTACATAAAAAACTCCATAAGTTTCCAGAGAAATCCTGTCACATACAACATTAAACATTATTTACATTTAATTAGGCAAAATCAAATCCTGCAAGTTAGTTCATTAGATTTCTCCAAGGCCAGTTGTTTATGTAAGCACTGAGTCATTAATATGCAGCTACTTCCATAATTATAAGGCTGTCAGATAAGAAACCTTCTGCCTCAGACAGATAAAAAAACTTGGAGATAGTCACAGATATAAACCCTGATTCAGCTCTACCGTGTTTGGAAAAACCTAGCCTGAAAATGCAGAATCACTTTCAGATGCAAACCAGCAACACAGAAATGAAACAATGAATCCCACATTAATGAAACTTAGACAAGAAAGCAGAAAATAAAATAATGACTGCAAATTGTTACTGCATTCTCGGAAAGAAGAAAAAGTCCGTGAAGTTGAGCTGTAGTGTTATGTATAATTCTAAATTTATAAAGGTGGTGAAACTGTATTTTGTTCTTTGCCAGGAAAGAATTTTCTTTTTTGATGGATCTTTATTTAGGCAGCAGCATCTCTGAACGATATGGTGAAATTCAAGGCAGGGCCAGTATGTTCCTACAGAGTACAATCCAGGATACTTGGCAAAGTTGCTTAAGAGGAGAAAGATAGATATCACATTCTCTTATGTTTCTTTTCCTATGTTTCATCATACCTTAACACTTCCCACAACCACCACATATGCATGATGTGGTCTACAGTGGACTCCAATGATTACTCGGTAGAACGATCTGTCTTCAAAAAGTACAACTTTATTTTTTTAGTACTCTAAGTTTTGTCATAGCAAAACATTATCGAAGACAAAGACAGGGCATAGACTAAACATTGAATTTAACTGGTCTCCTAACGCTGGTTTCCCAGCTGGACCTTTTTTTACTGGATACTTTATCTTCAACTTCTAAGCATACACAGAACAAACCCACTCATTTCTTGAGGGTGAAGCACTGCACTGACACAAGAAAGGGAAATTCTGGCTCATTTGAAAACCCTTCTAACTAAGGGCAGATGCAGGCCTGGCCATTAAAACTCCTG
Organism: Podiceps cristatus; assembly: GCA_000699545.1. Classification (NCBI taxonomy): domain Eukaryota; kingdom Metazoa; phylum Chordata; class Aves; order Podicipediformes; family Podicipedidae; genus Podiceps; species Podiceps cristatus. Next base: position 18,713 of record KL258608.1, on the reverse strand, counting down.
TCTCCTTAGAGGAAGACTCTACTGTCACTGAGTAATTTTTCCATTTAAAAATATCTAAATATTTCTGTAGAACCACATCGCAATATTCCTGAGACATCCACGCAGAGCTGCCCTGTATGACACAGGATCTACGGGAGGTCTCTGAAGTGGCCTCTGGGGATTCCCTAGGATACCTGGGGTACCGATAGTGGCCTGCAGACCTCACTTCAAGCACATGAATTCATCTGTGCAGAGAGTGTTTGGTTCCTAAGAGATAAATACCCAGTGACATTTTTTAGGAGGTCCATAGTGCCTGAGCCCCCTGGGCAGAGCAGACCAGCACGGTGCTGCATGTACACCTGCCCTGCCCTGTCCCGGTGTAGCGGCTACAGGCCAGATGAGGCTCCTCACAGCACCTGAATCATGGAGTCATTTAGGTTGGAAAAGACCTTTAAGACCACTGAGTCCAACCACTAACCCAGCACTGCCAAGCCCACTACTAAATAATGTCCCCAAATGCCACATCCACATGTCTTTTTAATCCCTCACGAGC
>KL258608.1:0-17690 GCA_000699545.1 Podiceps cristatus | reverse complement strand
CCTGTGCCAGGGCCTGACAGCCCTTTGGGGGAAGAAATGGTTCCCGATACCCAACCGAAACCTGCCCTGGTGTAACTTGAGGCCTTTTCCTCTTCTCCTATAGCCTGTCACTTGGGAGAAGGGACCCACACCCACCCCTTTACAACCTCCCTTTATGTAGTTGCAGTTGCACTCCAGCCCCTCAATGTCTTTCCTGGAGTGAGGGGCCCAAAACTGAACTCAAAAAGAAGAGAAAGGAGGCTGAGGGGAGACCTTCTCACTCTCTACAACTACCTGAAGGGAGGGTGGAGCTAGGTGGGGGTCGGTCTCTTCTCCCAGGTAACAAGCAACAGGACAAGAGGAAATGGCCGCAAGTCACAAACCCTCTGTGACAAGGCCACCTCCAGCCTTCTGCCCACTGTGATACAGCCGCCACATCAGGCCGCCCAGGATGGGTGTAGAAAGGGCTGCAAGGTGAGCTGGTGCCCAGAGTGCAGGCGAGTAGGGGCAGGGAGGCAGTGGTGGCGTGGGGCGTGATGGCGGCTGCTCCTCCTTTGTCTTCCAAAGCTGAAGGTCACACAAGGACAGGACGAGACCATGGCACTGTCCTGTCCTCAGTCACGCAGCCAGAGATTTTCTAAGTTCTACAAGGACACTGGCTCAAAGATAAGGACTCCACAATGGGTACAAGCTCCGGTGGTGTGCTCTGTCACAGTGGGCAGCAGGCTGGCCCATGCCGGCACGGGACAGGTATTTCCAGGCTGACAGGGAGATGTGAACAGCCTTGCCCTGAGACTGGGAGAGCCTGGGCAGGGTTTGCTCATGTTGATGGAGGGTGGCTGCTCACTTTGCTCATTGACATTATCTAGCTTTGTACAGCCATAGGCCCAGACAGGGACAGGACCAAAGAATGGGGCACTCCTCCCTTCAGCCAGAGATTGGCTGCCTTCTTCATGGACACTGGCACAGAGTTAAGGCTTCAAGAACCTTGAAGATCTATGGGCACAATTTGCTGATGTGACCAAGGCTGGCTATCCTCTCGTTTGTTGATATTATCCTGTATTATTCAGCTGCAGGACCAGACAGGGAGAAGACCAGAGCATGGCACACTCCTGTCCTCTGCCACACAGTCAGACTGTGGCTACAATGATGCCTACAGAAAGATAAGGACTCAAGAGCCTTCGGGAGTGACTGTTGCCTCTGTTTGCTGATATTATCATGCCTTGCCCAGCTGCAGGCCCAGACAGGGACAGAACCAGACCATGGCAAACTCCCATCCTCAGCCACAGAGCAGAAATTTGGTACAAGGATACTGAGACAAAGATAGACTCAAGAGTCTGGCAGAGCGCTGAGCGGGGTTTGCCTGTGGTCATTGAGGGTGTCTGCCTCTTTATCTCTTGTCTTTTACAGCTGCAGGCTGAGATAGGGACAGGAGCAGAGCACAGTGCACTCCCATCCTCAACCACACAGACAGAGATTAGCTACCTTCTACAAGGGCTCTGACACAAAGTTAAGGACTAAACAATGACACCAGCTCTGGGCACCAGCCCACGGGGTGTGCTCTATGACAGTGGGCAGCACGCTGGTGGTGGCCCATCCCAGCATGGGTTGGGTGTTTCCAGGCTGACAGGGAGATGTGGGGCTGACAGACTTGGCCTGAGGCGGGGAGAGACCTGGGCAGTGATTGCCCACCGCGACTAAGTGTGGCTGCTCCCTTTATTGATATTATTGTGCTTGTACAGCTACAGGCTGAGAGAGGGTCAAGACCAGAGCATGGTGCACCTCCATCCTCACTCACACAGCCACAGATTGGCTACCTTCTACAGGACACTGGCACAATGGTAAGGATTCAAGAATCTTGAAGATTTATGGGCACAGTTTGCCCATAGTGACCACAGTTGACTACCTCATTGTTTGTTATCCTACCTTTTACAGCCACACGCCCAGACAGGGTCAGGACCGGAGTATGGTGGACTCCCATCCTCATCCACAGAACTACAGAATTGCAACTTTTTACAAAGGACACCTACAGAAGGGTAAGGATTGCATAGTCTTGTAGACTCCTGGACGGGGCTGAAGTTGACCACTCCTGGACCATGTGACTGAAGGTGCAGCTCCCTTTGTTTGTTGATATTATCATGTCTTGTAAAGCTGCAGGCCCAAACAAGGACAGGATCAGAGCATGGCACACTCTCAGCCTCAGCCACAGAGCAGAGATTTGATACCAGCTACAAGGAGGCTGACATGAAGGTAAGGAGTGAAGAACCTTGAAGAGTGCTGGGTAGGGTTTGACTGTGTCATCAAGGGTGTCTGGTCCTTGTATTCCTGCTTTTTACTGCCACAGGCCCAGACAGGGGAAGAACCAGAGCATGGCACACTCCCGTCCTCAGCCATGCAGCGAGGTTCACTTCCTTCTATGAAGATGTCTACAGAATGTAAAGGACACATGAGCTGACACAGCCCTGCGTAGGGGTTGCCTGTCATCATCAAGGGTGTCTTCTTGTTATCCTGCTATTTACAGACACAGGCAAGGAGAGGGACAGGACCAGAGCATGGCAAGTTCATCCTCAGCCACGTATCCACAGAATTCTGACTTTTTACAAAGGACGCCTACAGAAAGGTAAGGGTTGCAGAGTCTCGTAGACCCCTGGATAGGTTTTCCCATGTGACTAAGGGTGACAGCTTCCAGCTCCCTTTGTTTGTTGATATTATTGTGTCTTGTGCAGCTGCAGGCCCAGGCTGGGACAGGACCAGAGCATGGCACACTCAACATCTTCAGCCACGCAGCCAGAGTTTGGCTACCTTCTACAAGGATGCCTACAGAAAGGTAAGGACTCAAGAGCCTAGCAGAGCAACTGTTCTATTTGTTGATATTATTGTGCCTTTTACAGCCACAGGCTGAGTCAGGGATAGGACCAGAGGGCAGAGCACTCCTATCCTCAGCCACACAGCCAGAGATTCTGTTCCTTCTACAAGGACTCTGATGCAAAGGTAAGGATTCAAAAATCTTGAAGATCTGTAGGCATGAATTGTCCATGGTAATATAGGGTGGCTATTGTGTTGTTCGTTATTGTGCCTTTCACACCTGTGAGCCCAGGCAGGGACAGGACCCTACCATGGTGCACTCCCTTCCTCTGCCACACAACCAGAGTGTGGCTACCTTCTACAAGGATGCCTACAGAAAGAGAAGGACTTGAGAGCCTTGAAGAGTGACTGTTGCCTTTGTTTGTTATTATCATATCTTCTTCAGCTGCAGGCCCAGGCCAGGCCAGAACCAGCACATGGTGAATTCCCATCCTCAGCCGCACAGACAGAGATGCTCTACATTCTACAAGGATGCTGACACAAATTTAAGGAACCCAAATTGACACCAGTCACACTGTGACAGTGGGCAGCAGGCTGGTGGTGGCCCATGCCATCATGGGTCTGACGTTTCTTGGCTGCCAGGGCTTATGGTAGTGTATTTCATGGTTTAACTCCAGCAAGCAACCCAATTCCAGGCAGCTGTTTCCTCACTGTCCCTCTCCCTCCCCAGTGAGATGGGAAAGAGAACTGGAAAGCAAAGTAAACGTGTGAATTGCTATGGTGTTTTACAAGGATAGCAAAGAAAAAGATATTATTAATAATGTTACACGTTGATAATTAGAATAATTAAAGATAATAGATCATATATAATGAATGATGCACAAGTTCTCACCACACAACACCTGACGATTGATACAACCTGTCCTGGGCAACAGCCATGGTGTGAAACAAAGAGCCATCTCAGAATGATCCCAAGCAGCAATCTTGGAACAGCCATTTCCCTGCAGCAATGCTGGAACCTCAGTTCCTGAGAGCAAGTAAGGGAACAAACAGCCGAACCAAGAAACGAACAAAACCCGGTCCACCAGCTGATCCTCACTCATATATTGGGCATGCTGTCTATGGTGTGGAGTACTTTCTTTGTCTTGTTTGGGTCAACTACACTGGCTGTACCCCTCCCAGGTTTTTGTACCTGCACATTGGCAAAACCTGGGAATCCGACAGAAGTCCTTGATCTTGTAGCAACAACTAATAACATCAGTGTATTATTACCATTCTTCATATACCAAATCCTGTACTAAATCCAAAACACAGTAGCTACTGGGAAGAAAACTAGCTCTGTCCCAGTCAAAACCAGGACAATGTGGGACTGACAGCCCTGGCCTGAGGCTGGGGGAGACCTGGGTAGAGACTACCTTCTACAAGGCTACCTGGCTACCTTCTACAAGGATGACTGCTGAAAGTCAAGGACTCCAGACCCTGGAATAGCATTTGGCAGGGGTTGACTATGTTGCTTGAGGGTGACTGCTCCCTTTCTTTGTTGATATAATCCTGACTTTTATAGCTGTACGCCCACAGCCACAGCGCACTCCTGTCCCCTCTCTCCGGAGATACTCAGCTGGAGATTCCTGACACTTTCTTCGAAGCCTTTCACCTAAGGCCAGTGGAGAACACACAGCCCCAGGCTGCACCACGCCATGGTCCCACAGGGTGCTGGAGGGTCCCTGCAACCGTGAGCAAGGGGAGCTCTGTGCCACCCACTCTCTCTGTCTGAAACACACCTTGACATAAAATTTTCTGTTTTGTGAACCGCTGGCTAGTTCTTCTGGTCTGTGTGGCCTTTTGCGGGAAACCTCTGGGCCTTTTCCTTATTGTCCATATATCATTTAATTTATAAATATTTATATATGTGCAAAGATATACATGTCTTTATGTATATACATATGCATCTTCCTTATGTGAAGGAAGTGGGGAGACTGTCAGAGGCTGCTCTGAGATCATGTGGGTGGGATGGTTTCAAGACATGGAGCCCAGCCCATCGCAGAGTGTGTGAGAACACGTGGGCTGTGGGCCAAGAGCCGTGGCCTCGGTCAGCAGGGTGAGGCAAGAGGCAGAGGTCAGGCTGCGGTACGGGGGCTCTACGCTGACCTCACCATGACGTCGTCGGCTGTCAAGTGCTCGGCTGGGATGTTCTGCTCTGGGAGTTGTCACCTGAGGCCATCAAAGGAAAACTCTTGCTACATATATCCCAAACCACCTTCTCATATACTCCGAACCTCTGCTGCTGCTGCTGTGTCTGTCCTGGTTCAGTGGAAAAAATTACTACATACCATTTAAACTTTTCAGAAAATATATCTGGAAAGATACCCAGTCACAAAAAGCCATTTTACTGAAATTTCTTTCTCTAAGTCTTATGTGAGCATGCTGGTATATTCATTAGTTTGACAAAATCCGAGTTTTACATATGCATTCATACCTAAAGCAACTCTCAGTTTTAGCAGTTTCAGCAGTTCCACTGCTTCCTTGTAGTCACACCAGCATACTCAGTGGAGTTATGTTTGTATATCTCATGGATGATCTATTGGCCTTTTTCACATTTTAAGCATAGTGAGCACTCTCCCATCAGAAAAAATCTTGCCATAACAATGGGAACTTTTGTTCGATAGGTAGTGGTCTTCAAAAATGTAAATCAGATGAAACTACAGAAGGAAGAGAATATAAATTGAAAATAATGTTGGTTGGAAAATGATGTACCCGCATGGAGTATATTTGGCTTTGTGATGATGCCTCTCTAAGGCCTTATTTAGAGGCAGATAAAGGAAAGTTCGGGCAGAACAAGAACATACTGTGCGGAGAGTCTGTAAGGACTGAACCTGTTTTGTTAAGTAGGGGACAGGAAAGACCTGACAAAGCAGAGTTTCGAAAAAAGGTAGACTAAGCCTTTCTTCTATGAGAACAAAATAAGGCTCACTGAAACTAGATAAAAATACAAAAGGAGTGATCTCGTTAGGTGGTGCACAGCCTATGGAAGGAATTGACATTGAATGTTATTATGATTTAGATGAGCAACACTGGGAATGTATTTTTGGCTATGTGTGTGCATAGCGCAGTTGCCACCGGTTAATAGAAGAATGGAGATTAACAGTGAAAAGATTACATATATATTTTACATCTGTATAGCTTTGAGGTATTCATATAAATACCAATAAAAATATCCCTTGCTGTAGTGGTGGCAGGTGTTGATCAACCCTTTAAGCAGCATATGCTGCTTAAATCTTTTGAAGCTCTTCTCCAGCAGTAAAACACCCACAGTGGTCGGCTGTCCCATCCCTGTTCCTCCCTCACAATTGTTTACCCTGCCTCTATCGGCAAACGTCAAGCATAACACTAATCAAACGCTCCTTCCCCTAAGGTTGTCATAAAAAATTTTCCTCTGTGGTATTTCTTGCGCCACCTCAGGCACATTATGTGAAAGACTACAGGAGAGAGGATGAGGACCCGACTGAACATTCATCCGGATTATGCAGCTATTCTTGTATGAGTTTTTATTCATTAGCATGTTTTCCCTGCGTCCCTCAAACCCAGCCTCCAAAATCATACAATTGCAACTCACCTAGTGGTGTACAGTCACATCTAAAGAGTGAATAACCCCTTTACATGACTAATAAACCCTTAGAAAGTGGAACAACTAGACAAATCAAGTGCAGTGGCAGAGCAAATGCGATGCCAGCCACATGCCCATTAAAGGACAAGGGCATATTCAATTTTTTTATCACGTTTACAGCAAGCAGTTCAGTGCAAATGGAGGAAAGCTCTATGTCTGGGATTTTGTAAGCGTGAACAACTTCGTACTGAGATCTGAGCTCTGTTAAATAATTCCTCCTGAGCTCACCACTGCTTGACAGTTGGCTTTCAGTGACAGACGAGTCAAAGAGCAGACCTCTAAGCCGTGGGGGCTTTCCACAGAGGCTAGGAAGTTTTAAAACACAGCACAAGAAGCTGTGGAAGTGCTTAAACCAGAAAGTATCATTCAGCACAAGATCACTGCCTTGTGATCTCATTTGGAATGTGGATACCTATGGAAGATCCAAAAACTTGAGATGGGTGGAGAATGAAAAGCTCAAAAGTAATTTTTACAGAGCTCCACCAAAGCACTAGAGAAGCTGAGACATATTTCTGATGAAAGTTTCCAAACTTCCCGTCCTTCCAAACTCCACACAACCTGGGTTTAGGGTTTTTTTGTCCTTTTTTTTTTTTTTTCTTTTTTTCCTGTTAACCAAATGAGTTTGCTTGCCAGGGGGACTCCTGCTTCCTCCCTGCCCCTAAGCTGTCATAATTCCCATGCAGCACAAAGTTAACCTGTGTCTTTAAAAACAGCAATCAGAATAAAATCAGTGTATCTTTAACACAGTAATAATACATGTTGAGCAGTACAAATTCCCTGCTTTTGCCCATCGACTTCTCATATTACAAACCCACAAATACTGTTTTCCTAAAAGCACCTTTCAAGTAATTTGCCTTTTACTGAAATGTGACTGCTACTGTGTACTATTTTAAAAATGGCTTGACAGAATTGCTAATGTTCTCATTCCTTCAGGATATTTCCTAATACTTGTAGCCTTTTCATGTTTCTAATTAGGCCAGTAATGGTCCCTGAAGTTAAACCAATTAAAATTATTTACTGTGACACATAGTGTGGAGATAATTATCTGATATCTGAATCCAACTTCTGCTTACTTCGCAACATTACTTAATAGAAAACAGGGAAACTGATGCCCCTGCTTTCATTTTACTTGTCTACCAAATGTGTTTGCCCTATAGCAAACTGTTTAAATAAAGCATTAAAATCTTTGCGGTGCTAATCAAAATGTTTAAAATCCACTCACACTTCCTTTATAGTTCTGAGAAGCATATAAAACTGTTATACGTTACCTTTTACATTATAGTTGCTGACCAATGTAGTATTATAGCCACATTGCACGTAGATAATGCAGCTTATGCAGTTTCTAAAAACATGTCCAGCTCTTTTGTTTCCCTTGAAAATGTGCATGTGACAGAATAAAGACTTGAAATTTTTAGGCTTATGAACACAGTAAGGTTAGTTTTTTCAACAAAAATTTTTAGTCTTCTGATACAATTTAAGTTATATGTCATATTTCCCCTAGCTGATTTTTTTCTGGGGAAGAGAGAAATTGAGAGGATTTTCAGACCTACCATGTTCCATAATTAAGCAAGTTAAATTTAGCCAAGTAAGTTCACTTGGAACTTACTAATTTCAAAACCTCATGAGAGGAGGGGAAAGACACATGACAAAAAGAAGTAAAATTATTCACAGGATGGATAGATCGAGAGAGAGAGAGAGAGAGTGTGTTTTCCACTAAAGTAACAACTACAAGACCATCCCCCTCTGCAAAAAAGAAAAATGAAATAAAGTAAAAAAAAAATCCTCTACACTACAAATTCTGCATTTGGAAACAATTTGGCCTGTTTGCAAAGTGAAACTGGTTGAAATCTTCACACAGAAACTTGAACCAGTAAAAGAATTTCTATTTTTGCTGAAATCTGTCAAATGCTGCAAATTGCAATAATCTAGAAAGGTGTTCAGCAAACTACAGGGACAAGCCAAGACTACTTCCACGCGACAGGATATCACTCCCATAGCACAGACAGTGGGAAGATGCTCTGTTTGCTTTGCCAAATTCTCTCAGCTTTGTGGCCAACCTGAAACCTAAATGGAGTGTTTATGGCTTTACCCGATTCAAATTTAATGTCGCATTTTTTGCACTTCTCTGGTAACTGCAACACATGCGAAACAGGCAGCGACACCGCCTGTTCCCCTCCCTGCTCCAGGGATGTTACTTTTCGGGGGTGAAGGTAGAGCAGCATTTCGTGCTCAGCTCATTGCCCGGCTGTGTGAGAAGTCAGCTGGGCTTTCTTTACCCTCTTGCTTTGTTTTGTTTTGTTTTGTTTTGTTTTCTTTCTTTTCACATCTGGCCTATAAATCTAGAGCTTACCATTTAATGCATTATCAGCTGGGTTGTGGTTTGTGTATAATGCACAGGAGGAAATGTTATTGCATCACAAAAAATTTCCTTTTGGTCCAGACTTCATTTTTTTGAAGATACAGAAAAGTACGAGGGAAATACGTTTAGGGGCACCCACTTCCCATTCTCAAAGGTTTCAAAGCAATGCTTTAAATTGAAATATGTAACGAATAAACATATTCCTACATCGTCATTATCTAATCCTTTCTACCTTCTTCAATTTTGCATACATCACAGTCTTTAATGTGCCATCGTGTTGCACTTAAATGAACAAAGCAATTGCAGACATTGTTAGGACATCTTTCTCATGGGGAGATAATTTCATATTTTAGCAAAGTTCTCAGTCCTGCTAAGGGGGATTGAGTTAGCTCGTGGACAGTAACTAATCTATACGTCTTAATTTACGTAATATTTCTTTCACCTTCTTGTCATTGCTAACTAATTCAGATACTTACGTTCTTTTATCTTACTGATTACCAAAGCTAATTAATTCTTGTCTGCTCATGGTGCTATTGAGAGCAAAGGAATGCGGGCCAATTCCTGTCACCAAGGAGTTAAAAACTCCTCAGCCTTCACTCTGGAAGGTTTGCTCCTATGCCCTTTTAGACAATGACAAGCTGTTAAGTGTAAAACTAATTAACATTTCAAAAACTAGTGTTAATCAGTAGTACTCAGATTCATTGGGAGTCCTGTTCTGTTGAGTTTTTCCACTTGTTCTTTTTATACCATAACTTCCAAATTATTGTGCTAATTTTAATTATTGTTTACTGGATTGGGAACACAGTGAAACATTACAAGCCTACAGTCGCTAGAAATACATCACTGGTATGTTTTTTAATATCTCAGCTAAAATCTGGTCTTTATCCTGCTGTTCCTCCTCCTTCCCTCCCCCATCATTCTGTTGAGTGGCAGAGCTGATTCGCAGTCGTTTTTATTGTTTTACTAAAGGACACATTATATTTAAGATAACAACTGATCACCACTGTCTATCAGGAGAATGCTGGTGAAATCTAAATTAGACCTCTCCTAAAGGTCTGTCACTGTGATTATTATTTTTTTAATATGTTAAATAGAATAAAAAAAGCTTATTTACTACGCTTGCAATTTCGATTTTGAAAGCAGAAAAGTCATCATGATTTCACCATATATAGAAACTGGGGGAAATTTTCTGTTTTAAAGAAACAGGATTGCTTGGGCCTACTGTTGAATGCAAGTTTTGCTATGCATGTGGACATGATCTAGGTGCTGAAGCACTTCAGCTCTTGCTAAAACAGACCATAATTGAGAACTATCAAAAATTTATAAATGCAAAACTGTTCTCATGGCCAATATGATGATGGCAGACATCATCTAGCAGAAAATAAAGAAAGGGGTGAAGGATGATGCTAGCAAAGTCTTCAAAACTGTGCCTGTGGGTGATTCATCTTTACAGTACGAGCACCAAAAGAGGAGGTGACTTATCTGGGCTGCTTTCACTATAGTGGAATGTGTACTTACTGTGTATCTGTGGACAAGAAATTACTGTCTTATTTTGTCTGGTATGTCAGTAATTCACAGCTGAAATTTGAAAAATGATGATCAATTTCCACTACAGCGTTGTTGCTGTCAACAGAGTAATAAACAGAATCCTGAATTTTGCAATGAATGTAACCATGGTTTAAAGCTATAGGACGGACATAGCTTTGAGACCAGAATGAAGTTGTCAAATTAACTAAAATTCATATTTATCTGCATTTAGAGGTAGCCCAGCTGCATTATTAAGAGGAACATGCCCCTCCAGACTCAGCTATCAGATGCATTCACTGAAATGCTCGAACTTCCACAGCTCCATGGAGGAAACAGAGACTTAGTTTGTCTCCAGAGCAATGGAGCCTGCCTGCTACTTCAGATGTTATACACCAAGGCAGACATAATGGACAGATGTGATTAGCAGAACCTTAGAATCTGAAAGGAAAGGATAGTTATCTGCTGTAAAGCCAAGGACTGTATTGGACCATGGCATCCTAAGGGAATCTCAGAGGTTGTTGAACTGTTTCTGAGGTGCTGATGGGCTGAGAGCTAAAAATCAGTGTAGAAGTGGAACAGCTCCCTAAGCCTTACATAGGACCGCGATGAGCTTACGTGCCTGCAACACAATGGGCATTGGGGCCAGGAGCGTGGAGAGAAGACAAACATCGGAAAACATGGTCATGATGCTGGCTTAAAGATAGCCTGGCAGTATGCTTTATTGTTCTAAATGCTGGGGTTCACCTCAGACATAATCATGTCATTCACATTATTCCCATTAGTCTTACAGTCTCAAGCCTTTTAAGCTTGTATTTTTAATTTCTATTGCATCCTGTCTGCATAATGGCCCATGAAAGAAATGTTATTGCATAGGCAGTAGACCTAGAGGGAGACCAGTATCTATGTGGACATCTGATGAAAAATAAGTTATGCCAATTGAATTTGGTTTGACTATTCAGTTTTAATTTAGAAGCTGTGTAATATCTTACTGAGGTCTGTCGTATCGTTGATTCAAGTACGCCACAAGGCAGCCTCTCAGTATTAATGTGGGATCATTGATGTAACATTCTCCAACAGTATAAGTCAGTACATTGCATTTCAATATCCACTTTTGTGTCTACTACTTGGTATTAAAACACATTTCTCAAAGGAAGAAATGGCATTATAAGTGTATCCCAGTGAATTATTTTTCTAAATCTAAAGAAACCCCATCACTAGTCAATGGCAAATGTTGCACTTTAAGACAAATTCATAGTCCCTGCTTGAGTAGAATAGATGCACCCTACTTCCAGGACCTCCTCTCTCTGATACCTTTCCTTTCTCTATAGATATTAGTTTCAATATAACTCATTTTCATCCTATAAAATTTATTAAGACAAAGGATCCACAAACACTATTGAAAACTTCTGTTTTGCCAGCACAACATGATGCCATACTTTGATCAAAATGAATTTATCCCTTGAACTTCATCTGACCCAAAGAGCAACTGCTTCAGGAATTTTGTATTAAAATTCAGGTGGCAAGGAATCTTACTAAGGCTGGTTTCTCATGAAGCACGCTGCAATGAAATTTTCAGAAGTCAGATTCTTTTGCAATTCCAGTGGAACTGTGCTTTATTTTTATTCTAAATTCACATCCAGGTGATTGTGGTTATTGTGCATATGTTTACCAAAAGAGCGACTTAAAGAAATACACATGTACAATATAAAGTAATCTTCAATATCGGCTCAGCAACAATCAAAGTTTTCCCAAAATTCATATTCAGGAAAGTGTATGCAAAACAATTCCTTGAATACATTGAAGTTTGGAACTGGGGATTAATTCTGGGACATTTACTGTTTCTACGAAAAAATGAAATATCAGAGAGATTTTTCTCCAGTCAGCATGTTTTGAATGGGTTAAGTGGAGTGATTTTTTCTGCATCTGAAAACAATTGTCCGTTGCCTTCTGTCTTCACCCTTTTCTGCCTTGAAGTACAAGTATGACCCATGAAGCCTCAAGCAAATGTAAAGAAAAGGGGCATTGTTGTGCAGGCACCCTAAATGGTGGCATGGAAATGTCTTTTCAGTGGATCACTGACGCCACTTCTGCCTGACAGAGATGCAAAAAAACATTTCAGATGGAGGAGTCATATTAGTTTTGCTCTCATCCATCTGTTTTTCTTTCATATGGCAAAAGTTAAGCTCAGATGTTACAATTTTCAAGAACATTCTGTGTTATACCCAGAACCACAAAGATCAGAAGAACAAATTATTTACCTAAATTTTCCACATATTGGCAACCACTTGGATGAAAATTGATTGTCATTCTTCATCCTCTGGAAAGCGGTAGACACTGGAACTAATAAAGCACTCTAAAAAATATTGCTGGTCCGAAATCTTGGATTTGATGTTAAGGGAACTTTTAGAGGATGGCAAATACCTGCATGTGTGTGTTAGGGGAAGCAGAAGTAAAGGTAAAACAACAACAAAATCTGCAGGCAAAATTGTGGTAATGATAAGCCTGATAACTATCAATGAAGTTTTCATGTTCAACTGTTTGCTTATCATAATGTCACTTTTTATGAATTTCACCAAATGCTGCACACTACAGGCCTTTAAAAGAAAATGTGTAAGAGAGAGGAGGAAATGAAATCCCTTCCTGTCACCAGACACTGTCAGGTCTCTGTGAAGCCCACACTGACAGGATCAGCCCAGCAGTATGTGCATACGGCGAGAGGGGGCTTTTTCCCTGGGAAAGCTCCTGTACTCCAGGCACAACTGCTGCTCGTTGCACACCCACCACCACAGCACATTTCTCCGCAGGGATCTCCAAATCCAGCGAGTGCCCTTCTAACAGAGAGGTGATGAAGTATTTTGAATGAAAAGCTCATGAATACAATAGCTGATTATACACCACCTCCTTCGGACTTCTCCTCATGCTAAATATAGTCGTGACGTGTCAGCTTTTAATTCCCCGTACGCAGCACTGCACGGACCTCGGCGGGTAAGTGGGGTGGATTTGCTGACAACACGTCAAGACGCCCGCACTTGTGCATCCACGGGAACAAGAGAGGCCAGAGAGGCTGTTCCTGCGGCTTGAGAGGAAAGCAATACTTTTTCTCTGCAGCTCTAGCTGCACTTCAATACCATTAAAACCATGAGTATTTACACTACGGGACCGTTCCTGACCTCTGCAGGCAGTTGAAACTTTTAGGTTTATCCTTTCTTTTCTCCCAAACGAAGTTCTTACAGTCATGATTTTTCCTCAGTGAGGTCTTTTTTTGCGAAAAACATAATACTTTTAGGTGTGTTACGGGGATGAGGTGAAGTATGCATCAGCAATTTTGTGTAAATAATTGATTTATGCTTTACAAGTGAAAATACATACATCTATCCTTCTCACTGAGCTATGTTTCATTAATGGTAAACCACTGTATCATGAAGTTTTTGCTACGCACCATTTTTTAAAGAATAATTCTGTGAAATGTGTCGTCATTCATTTATCCATTTTTATCTTCTCTTTACATGCCAGATAGAAAGGGAATAATACTTCCTGGTGCCCAAGCCAACATGTTCAGTCAGAGAAGTTGAACACAGTCCTCTTGCGAGTGCGTGAGATCAAGGTTTCCCCAGCTCCTGAACCTCTTCTGAGCTCTCAGAAGATGACACTGCTGGATCTCATTGCAGATGTTAGACCCTAGTAATTAAACAGATACCTATCTCTGGCTTAGTGAATCCATAAAATTTGTGGTCATGAACTTCAACAGATATTTCTACAAGCCCTAAACCTCGCTGGCAGCTCCTGAGGTTTTGCTACCCCCTTGGCACTGCATGCCCTTCTCCTAGAGCCTGTGTTGCAGTCCCATCTCTCTTTCCCACTCCCCTTCTGCCTGGTCCAGCATCTGAGACAACACTCCGGGCACCCAAGGGGTCAACTTGTCATCTCCGCAGCCAAAATACTGAGGCATAGAACATAATTTTCCAGCATCTGGGTATTTGGTTGGCCTTTTGTCTGACTTATGCTGGCTGTCGTGGTGGCTGTAGGAAGTCCGTGAGGCTGGCAAAGGAGTACTCTGGTGGTCTACCTGGTGCTTGCAAATGTATTTTTCTTATCCATTCACATTTAACTGTCATAAGTTTATCCCCCGCGATGTGTCTAAACAAAGACATCTTTGTACAACGGGGAACCATTACCCTCACGCTTCTTCCTGTGGTCCCTTTGCACGTTCTCTGTGTTTACCCTTGCTAGCCTTCCTCTTGCACTTGTGTTTCCCTTCTCTGGCAAAACTGTAGTGAAATTATTTTGTGGTTAGCATCCGCGTTCATGAGACATTACGATAAGAGGCCTCCTGCTTTTCTCAGTTTCAGGGTCTAATTTTAGACCTAGACCATCACAGTCCAGTTCACATCTCGTATTCCATATTCGTCATTTGATTCTGAGAACAAGATTATTATAGTCAAATCAGCAAGGTTTTTGTCTTTTAATCAGAATATTAAGACAGCATGGATTTCTGTTTTTAATATAGTTCTCAGGAAATCAGAAATATCTATTTACTTTATGGCCTCTCCAAAACAAGACCATATGAAGCAGGTTGGAAAAGTTTTCTTTTAATACTTAGTCTTCTCTGTCCTAAATTAATTTCCTCTCCAGCCTGCTCTCCAAGAGCCCCCAGAAATAAAACTTTGTTTATGTCTCTAATGTCCCCATGTTGACAAAGTTTAATATTCCTTCTGTCTTTTGCACAATACTGTTTGTGTTATTAGTGAGTATAATAAATAGGAATAAACGATGCTCCTGGCAAAGTTTTACAATGGGAAATGATAACATCTTTAAACAGTACTTAAATTTGGATGGAGTAAAGCAGCAGATTATTCTGCAAATAAATGGGAGATTTTTTTTCCCTCTCCTTTGTTGATAGTGTTCTGATGCAAGCACAAGAAAAAAAAAAAAGGAATGTAAATAGGCTGAATGTCCTTGCTATGCAAAATACAACTCCCTATATGGTAAGATATGTGACACCTATCTCACAGACAGGAGCTTACAATCCTGTTCATTAATTTTATCACTAACATAAACTTTTAATATGCATATGATCAGTATATGGGACTTCCAGGGCAGCTTAAAATGACTGTAACCTGTAATTACTGCTCCTGTACTTGATTATAATAATCTGATTGCAATTATTCAGTGATTTTAATACAAGCCCCAAGCTACATAACAATAATTCAAGTGCAGTGATTGGGAACATGTTTCTGTTTGGCTGTGAAATGATGTTTTAATCCGCACTGATTCAGGGATCTGGCTATAGTTCTATTCATGTAATTAAGGCACATTTATACAGTCAAGTAGAATAACTTTAGTTTGAAGTGAATTTAATTAATGCAAAGACTCTATATAAGTCAAAATGGATCATAAGCATGAATTCCTTAGATAGGAATAATAAAGCAAAGATAGCAGTACTTGGCTGGTTTGGCCATTACAATGAGCTGGCTAATTTTTAGATAAAAATGAACAAGCGCATGGGAAGATGGGAGGAACCTGCTCAGAGCTGCGCTACAAGATGTGTTTCAGCTGAGGTCCAGAATTGGGACTGAAAGTTTTATCATTTCCATGCTCTTGACTTGGCCCTGAGCTTAAGCCTATGATCAGAGGCAGGACTTTAAAATACTCCTGTATTCATTTTCTGATGAAAATTTTAAGTGAGCTAAGGTTTTAGATGAGAGTAAGCTCTGAAGGCTGTCTCATCCACTGTCTCCTGGACCTTCATTTAAAAACCAGACCTGATAAAAAATGAGTATCATGCAACAAAATCAAGACCTCAAAAAAGTGTAGTTTGAAGACTGAAGTCAAGATTATTCTCAAGCAACAAAAAAGTCTTTCTAACACAACAAATAAAACGTTACAAAAATGCAAATGCCCCCTGAACAGATGCATTAAATGAATTTTACTTTAACATATAATATAAAAATTACATTTCTTTATCACAAGCATATTTACTTCATAAGCCAGTGCTTCTTAAACGTAATTGGATTTCAGCTTGGATCAAAGAGGAAAGCAAATGACTTAATTATGACACTCTTATTATTAGTTCTTTCCTTTCTTGCTTGAACTGAAAAACTTTCCTGCCTCACAAGAGAAAAAGAAAAAATGAGCTCATCCATGGGCATTTATGGTTGTTTGGAGATCACACTCACTTTTGTACACAGTGACTTTCTAGGTTTTCTATATTTGTAATTGTACTTGGGAAGGAAAACAGTTAAAAAAAACCAAACAAACAACAAAACCACACAAACAAAACAACAAACCAAAACCTGAAAACAATTCAAAAAATTGCACTAACATCAAATCATGGAGAAGGTCTTACATCAAGCTATTTATGTGGGAAAAATCTTTTTTTTTCCCCCAGTACTATTTTCATCCTCCCACAGAAGCTTATGTTTTCTCTCATCGATATTGATCCTAAATGCATAATTTACTGATTAACTGTGAATTAAGTGTTGCTAATAAATCAATAAATCACTTGAATTCTGAATTGGTTTAAACTGTGTGAACTGATCCTTTTTAGCCTGTGACATTTGACAATACCAGTAAAAAAATAGTTTGTACTTCAGATAGTAATTTCTGAAGTTGATCAAATGCTTGTACCAGGTTTAGGTACTTCCAAGCCCATAATACTGTCCCAAGACTAGTTTGGTATTTGATCTCCTGTTCCAAGAGAAAATTCTGTTACGGGGAGATATCTGGTTTTGCAATGGACCTTGCATAAAGGAAAATTAAAGGTATTTTTAATTTTTGTTTTTTAAAAAGATGGCATTATTATGAATACTGCAGAAAGCAATAGAAGTGTCTGTTTATATAAGACATCAATCAATTTTAGCCTTCAGAATGTTGGTACTGTAACACAAAAATTCTGGAGAGGCTTCATTAATAGTGAACAGATGCTGAAAAGCCATAGACTGTACATATCACTCTTATCACTGCACAATAAGTTAAAATTTTATGTATTACCGGTATGCGCTATATCTATTAGTGCCTCTTGCTCAGAGGCAGACAAATCAATCCTAGCAAACAAGTTGTACTTACACTAACAAAAAACATTGTGTCATTGTGATTAAAAAAAAAAAAAAGTCTTTACATCTTGACAGGCAGGATATACCAAAAGTTAAAGAATGAATGTAACTGTGGCTACCTCTGCTTCACCAATTCCTAACTTAAAAATGTTGATCAAATTTAACTAATTGTTTTATTTTCAAATAGTCCACAAATAAAATGAGTTCCAATGCTGAACTTTGAATAGCTTGTGAGAGGCAAATCTGATATCACTTCCTTTTTGTGCTTTTTTCTTGGCAGGCATTAGAGAGGTTAGAGAATTTT